>JBAWJQ010000534.1:0-10408 GCA_037783105.1 Bactrocera zonata
AGATAAGTTCACATCTAATTTCGTGAAAGAAAAAATGTTTGAACAAGATAAAAATGAAAACCCAGAAACTTAGTTTTTGAATTTTTCACAAAATTTTGAGGTTATGGATTATAATCTATATGCAAAAGTTGTAAATCTTTCATTATCTAAAACACTACTACATAACTTTTTTATAGGACTCATAAAAATATAACCACGCCATTTCCCTTCCTTCTCGACCTCAGATCGCACGTATGTATATTAATTGGAACTAATGTTTCTTATTTTATCTTTGGTTTCCGATGGTTTTCAGCCTATCATTTTGTTATTTTTTTATCATTTTCAAAGGCCAAATAGTTTTTCTTAGTTTTAAACACGTTAACTTCGGCTGCACTGAATATAATATACCCTACACAGGTGCATTTATTTTATTAACTATGTAATCAGTTTGTATGGAAGCTATATGCTATAGTAATCCGATCTAAACCATTTTTTCGGATATTATATTATAACCTTAAGCAGTAATCCATGTCAAATTTTGTGAAGATACCACGTCAAATGCGAATTCCATACAAGACCATGATTCCAATCGTTCGTTGCAGCTATACGATATAGTGAGCCGATCTGAACCATTTCTTCCGATATTACATTATTTATATGAATAACTCTTACCAAATTTCGTGAAACTATATCGTGAAATGCGGAAGTTTTCCATATAAGCCCATAATTCCGATCGTTTGGTTTGTATGTCAGCTATATGTTATAGTGGTCCGATATCGGCAGTTCCGACAAATGAGCAGCTTCTTGAAGAGAAAATGACGTGTGCAAAACGATATCTTACAATCTGAGGGTCTAGTTCGTATATATACAGACAACGGATAGACAGACAGATGGACGTGGCTAAAACGACTCAGCTCAACATACTGATCATTAAATAAATATATACTCTATAGGGTCTCCGACGCTTCCTTCTAGGTGTTACAAGCTTCGTGGCAAACTTAATGTACCCTATTCAGGGTGTAAAAACAGCAAGTGTTGCTACAAGACTAAATGTCGTAAGAGTTCTTGAATCAAATTAAGTTTATGCGGTGGGAATATCTCCACACTTTGGAAACCTAAGAAGAGCAGCGTAAACAACATCATTTGACAAAATTCCTTCTTATGAAGCACTTCGATTTATAAAAAACATATTTTTTTCTTTCATACAGCACGATTAATTCTAATTATCTCATTTGGATTCATAAATCCAGAACTGGTTGGTTTGCACTGATTTCAATAATTTGCTTATCAAAAGTCATCGAAACACGGAAAAACATTGATTTCGATGCCCCGAAACCGAAATGCTCTTACTAATAAAAAAATCTTTACAAGAACTTCATTCCGATAAAATCAGAAAAAAAATAATCCTTACCAAATTTGTTAAAGATATATTTTCAAATAAAACTCTTTTACATACAGGAAGTTAATTTTGATCTCTCAGTTAGTATGGCAGCTAAGTACTAAGGTTATCCAAGTAAATACTTTCTTTGGGAAAAACGTATTTTTGCAAAAGTAATTGCAGATCGATATCTCAAAAACTGAGAGACTATTTCGCCTATAGGCAGACGACTCAGTTCATGACGCGGATCATTTCTATCTGTAAATATTGTACTTTATAGGATTTTCGGCATTTCCTTTCGGTATTTCCTTTCGGTTGGTAAAAACTTCGTGGTAACCTTAATATACCCTAGGTTTAAAACCCAAAAATAATAATATCAAAAACCGAGTATTCTTTCTCCTAGATATCTATTACTCGAGCTCAATGCGAGTTTGATTACTTCATAAACAAACATTTTTTCTGTATCTGTATCATCTGAGTCATTTTTCTTTTTGCAATGAAATAAAGGGCTATACTACTTAGTTCTGACGATTTGATATTAGACGCGCTCGACGTATACTGTTCAATCAATCTTAAGAAAGCTCTCGAAAGCACAGAAGAAGAAAATACCCATCCAATCAAAATTGAAAGTAAAAGAATTTTTTTTGAAATGTTACTGCCATTCATTTCTATAATTGGACAAATTAGAAGCTATTCGAATTTTGGTGTTGTAGAGACCTCAATAGTAAATGGATTGTCGCGATTAATACAATAGTACTGCGTTCACTTATTTTTTAAAACAGCAGTTCTTTCTTGAAGATATCCGATAATTATTAAAATCGGTGTTAATATAGTATCGCTTATATTTTCATACTTCGCAGCTGAACAGTGAGACAGTATCCACCATATCTCAAAATCATCTTCCTGGTCCCATTTCAATTCCTTTTTTAAGTACCAATCAATGGTTTGGTTGCGCAACCGAGCCGAATGATCGACCAATTGACGATTAGCTGCTTCTTTGTCGCATTTTAAATATCGCCTTAGTGATTGTCATTGCTGAAGCGCTCAGACAAGCAGCGCTGTAAACGCTGCCGCTTGCAACTCAGCAAATTATAACAGTGTAATCATTATGCAGCGTGACCGTCATGCCCTCAAACTTTTTGTCAGACCTAGTCGAGCAGTTTTTCATTGCTACCTTCATTACCGATGACGAGACAATAGCAACCCTCCCGAACTCCATGATCATTGCCGACTACGAAGCGACCAGACGAAATGCATGACTGACCAGCGTTATGGTATTTGTCTGTCATTGTCTCCGACTGTCGCGAAAAGTGTTCCTGCTTTTCACTTATTTACCGTTATTTACCTTTTTGCCGTATTTACTGCAATTCAGCGCTGTTGTCACCCACCCCCCGTACCCGCCAGTGGCAGGTCTAGCATGAATTGCATGTCATGTCCGTCGTTCATCATACGTTTACTCGCTTTTTCTGCAATAATATTTTTTCCGCTTTTTGCGCTTCATATCTCGGCTTGTTGATCGTTAGTTGCCGGCGTCGTAGATGTCATCGTTGACACGGACGTGAATGTGAATGCGGACGCAGAGCAAACCCTGTCATCATTAGTGGCGTTTTTACGCTCATTTCCGTTCTTCTCACTTCACAGATTTCTCCGCCCTGCCGACCATTGTTGTACCACACATTCCTACCCACATGGAAACTCGCATAATATTTAATTGTTCATCTCTTCAACTCAACTAGAACTCAACTCGACTCGACTCACATGCGCTGACAAATTCACAAATTCAATGAATGGAAACAAAAACGAAAACAAACACGAAAGCACAATAAATAATGGAAAATATATGCTTGTCGTCCTGTACATACGCGTTGTGTAATGCATTAAATAAACAAATGGGAAATAAATGAATTGTGAAACAATGAGCCGGCGCGCGTAAGCGTGAAATTGAAATCAAACCTTCGACGCTGATGAAGTGCGCACAGCCGGGCACATGGTTGGAAACCTCTGGATAATGAGGCTCAATTGTTCTTTGGCGAAGCGGAAGTCCACAGATATACTGGTATTGAGTTTACCTATCAACGCTTCGATCATCACTTCTCGGCGCTCGATGGATTATTGCGAAAAGCGAGTGGAGTTAAGGTAGACACATTCCGTGAATAGAATTCGCATAAGCTTTCAGTCGTGGTTTGAACCGGTATGCATTGCTATTGGCTCAAAGATCGAATTGCACTGTCATTTTTTCCTCCTGTTAGTGCTAATTACGGTACAAGCAAGGCCATCGATTCCTCTGTTTCGAATAACCTATTTCAATGCAATATGGGCTGCTTTTCAGCTTTCCGTTATTATAACTTTCCAGTACTTCATTAGCTAATAATTGAAATGATGCCACGAGGTAACTTTGGAACGAAGAATCAATTGTATTTTGAAATTTCGAAGTAATTACTGTTTGACTACACCCCAGAGGACCTAAAATAATATGAGTTCTTAGTTACTGTCAGTTTGGAAAGTTATTGCAGTATCTCAGGGAATACAAGTCGAAAACTTCGGTTTTTTTTATTTAATAATTCCATCACTATTTGAAAGTATCGTTTCCTCTTCTTTACTGCCGTAGACACCCCTTATGCGATTATAGCCGAGTCATTTCTTCTTTTCCCTACGTGACGCCAATTGGAGATTCCAAGCGAAGGCTGCTCTATCCAACGAAGTGGAGGTCTTCCTCTTCCTCTGCTTCCCCCAGCAGGTACTGCGTCGAATACTTTCAGAGCTGGAGTGTTTTCGTTCATTCAGACAACATTCAGCAGGTTGGAGAAGTGTTCCCTAAGCCATACGCAGAAGATATTATCAAACTAAATGGCTACAATTTAATGTTTCAGTCCGAAATTATTAGCATTATAGATGTTGACATGTGCGCTTCTACTCTGAAGTCTATAAACCATCTAGAGGATAGCCAAGCAGTGATTGAGGTTATCAGCAATGCCAAGACTAAGGCTCACTGCTTTAGATTATGCATGCGTCCAGACTCTCAGTAGGTAATTCGGTTGGTATTATCAGGGCACCAAGTCAAATAGGAATAGAAGAAGACAAAAAGGCAAACGAGTTGACTCGCTCGAGAACAGCTCGGAACAAAATTAACCAGCTTCTTCAAGGGGTATTTAAAACAAGGGGTCCACACACACACACACGAAGTTACATACAGACTATAACTCTTCTATTTCTACTAAGTTCGCTTATTGTAAGGATTATCACAAGGCACCTACACTCAACATCCCACTTTAAGAATATTAGATAAATGGATTCGGCGCAGGATGATGAGACGCTTGAGCATTATCTTTGCAAATGTCCAGCCTAAAGCTGGATGAGTTAAAATATCTTCCACGGTACCCCTTCTCCAATTTCAGACACATTGGGCAAGTTGGGTATAAAAGCTGGTTTTATATTAAATCCACTGAGTTGCTGGGTAAAAGTTAATTTGATTATCATTCGAGAAAACAATGGGTCTAAATATAACCAACCATAGCAAATAATAAAATGTAAACTGTATATAAAATATATATTTTCCTTAAAATGCTATTCAATTTGAGCTCTATTAGCACAATTTACAATTTTCGAGCTGGTCCGAATGTTCGAACTGCATGACTATGTACTGTACGTCTAACTGAAATTAATTAAAGGACAGAGTATTTTTAACAGTTTTACTCACGCTGTCGTGATTCTGAAATAAAAAAAACGGTACTCTATCTGCTTTTGCTCTTCTCTGCCACAAACCATTTTCTATATTTTGATCACCTTGCAAAACCTGATTTTGTTGCTAAGTGTATTTTAATGGTAACGGGTGGGCCATCTAACGTTTTAAATTTGAATTATCTATATTTCGACATTGGAAACGTCAAATACCATTCGGAAAGTGACAGATATTCAGTAAAAAGTCTAAAATATACGAAATGGGTCGCTATTCACTAGAAGAAAACTGGGAAATATTGAAAAAAAACCGAGGATGGTCAATTTTACCGAAAAATCATCTTTTCGGACGAGGCTCATTTCCACCTCGATGGTTACGTTAACAAACAGAATTGTCGCATTTGGAGCACAGAACGACGCTACGTGCAATACAGCAAACGCTACACTCAATCTTTTACGCCATATCTTCGAAAATCGCATAATCAGCAAAAGAGGTGATGTGAATTGACCTCCCAGAAGCTGCGATTTAACTCCGTTGGACTATTTTCTGTGGGGAGCTGTTAAAGATAAATATTACGCCAACCATCCAGAAACAATTCAAGATCTAAAGTACGAGATTCAAGCTGCTGTAGCTGCCATAAGGCCTGAAACCATCGAGAAAGTACTCCAAAATTGGGTGGATCGGATAAGCTGCTGTAAACTCAGCCGTGGTGGTCATTTATCCGAAGTTCTTTTCCACAAATAAATTTCATAAAACAACCTTTTGAATAAATGACTTTTGAAAAATATCAAACCGTTTTTTTATTGACTTTTTAAATTTAAAATTTTATATGGCCCACCCTTTATTTCATAGAAAAATTATATTTGCTTTTGTGAAAATATATAAACAAAGGTACATACATTAAAGCGGTCGCAAATGCGGGAAATGATCAACGGATCGTACTGAGCAACTTTGCCTAAGAAGCAATGACCCATACAATTTTTTTTAAACCAGCGATTTTTAAGACGAAGTTTATCTTTTGGGGATTGCAAAAATATTTCTTCAGTTTTTGAGATATCCGAATAAAATCCGACCGATCATAGCCAATTATAACATGTATCTCCCGTACAACCGATTATTCATATTTGGCTCTCTACAAATCGACCCGCTCTAAAGTATATTTTGTATATTTATATGTAATTATATTTGGTTGAGCTTATAGAAATTGATTGATCTAATTTATGATTCAGTTCTATATAATTTTGTTTAGTGTTATAAATTACTCAATGCCGAAATGAGACTTCATGAGAATTAGATAACTTTTTAATAGACTTAATTTCATTGAACTTTCGTGCATACTCGTACATACATACACACCGATGTATGTGAATACAGCGACGTAGCTCATTTGGACCCAAATTGTTATAAATGTTCTTATTTAAACAAAGCGCTCCATCAAATATAACTGAAAGCTTCGAATTTCATATATAAGAATTCACACACAAAATCGCCCACATCAAATAAACATACATATGTATGTATGTACTTACTCGTATTCAGCTCAATGAGGCCATTAGGCAAACAAATAAAGCACTTAGCGCAGACGCATCAAATACTCACATAACCCCAAAGGGCACTTCAAATTTCACGGCGCTGATTGAATGGACATCGAAACCAGAATTTCAACAATTTAATTGCCGTGATCATAACGCGTTTACAAGCATTAAATTAAGTCATATGTATGTAAATGACATTGCGCCGTCTGCCCGTCTGTCCGAGTGCCAGCTGTTGCTGGAATTGAGGCGTTCAGCTAGTAGCGATCATTAAATATGGATTAAGAGAGGCTCACGTAATTTACGCGATCGCCGCTGACGACTGTTTCATATACCAATTAAGCACGACACTCGCAGCTTGGCCGCGCAGCTGCCGTCCGTCCGCGCAAACCACTGGCGTCAACTGGCTGACAGTACGCGTGCCCGGGCGCACATTAAGTGGCAAGCAGCGACCGTTGAAAACAAGCTAGAAATCTTAACATTCAAGTGGAGTGGCTAATATCCATAAAAAATATGACTATTATCTGGCAAATTGAAGTGCGCAGCCGCGTTTTCGCGCGTTCTCCTTCACGGGCCAGTGCACTCTGAAGGGGGATGCCACTTCTACGCATGAGCATGTCATTAACGGTGTGTTGCAGTCTTCAAATATAATTTTAATGCGCGTAACAGCCATCAACAACAACACCGAAAACAATCACATAATTCTGCTGCACATTACAACTGCACAACGCTCAGCAATATCAACAACAACGAGGCCTACGAGTATTACAGTCATAAACGCGCACGGAACATGTGCCAATAATGGCAGGTAAAAATCCCACGACCAGCAATTACCGCCAATCGACACACATACGTATGCGCACACATCCGAGTAAGACGAGTATGTAGCCAGGTGAGGCTGGGGACTCAAAGCCGTGGAAGAATGTGCGCAGCTTTGCAGCGTCCGGCCCACCGCAGCGTCAATCGGCGCGCGTAAACGAAAGCACGGTGAGTCCGCGCTTAAGACCACTGCTGACCACAACAACAACAACTAACCACTACTACGAACAATTGCGCTCATGAACGGCACGCAAGCGTTTGGGTTTCTGTTATGGCTCAATGTGCGGCGATCGCCTGCTGGTGTGGGGTGTATCCCGATGTCGGTCGCATTGGTCGGTAATTACTAACTAGCGCAGCCGCACATGGAAGCCGAACTGACTGGGGCGATCGCGCCTGTCTTGTTGTCTAATAGCGGACATGCCAACATAAAAATCCGTATATTTAAGTAACAAAGCACAACACAGTGGCGCGGCTGCAAGCCGGCTGCATGTGTTTGTGCGTGTGTTCGCGCGCGTTGTATCTTTATGGATCATGGAAAGTATGCGCGGTGTTTATGCCTTAAATCTATGTTTTTATTAGATACTTTTATCTCGCATTCAGCTGCCGCTGCAAAACAAACGACGAGTGAAAGATTTCGAATGGGAAATGAAGTACACTCTCGAAAGTGAGGCGTATTTCAAGTATTGCGATGAAAAACGAGGTGTACATTGCTGGGTCGATGGAAACACATGAATATGGTAGAGTGACTTATAGAGTTTTGTTTTTGTTCGTCGAGAGAGGACTTTACTTCTCAATTGCCTACATAGTCCGAAGTAGTCTCGCGAGACCGTTTGAATGCCCGACTCGTTCGGATGAAGCTGAATTTTTTTCAAAAAGAGTACGGTAAACAGGACTCTTTCGATAGCTTGATCACGCGAATTCCGATTCCACATACTCGTACATGAAGAACAATATAACTGCCGATGGGACAAGGGTTTTAGAGTTTGACAAGCAAAAAAGTCAACAATCATCGGAATGGAACCAGCTTTCAGACAATCGAAGAGATAAAACAAAATTCGCTGAACGAGCTGAAGGCCATCTCAAAAGTGTTTATGAAAAGTGTTTCGAAGACTGGAAAATCCGTTGGCATAAGTGTATTACATCTGGTGGGGATTACTATGAAGCAGGCAAAATAAAAATTAATGAATCATACTAATATTATTAATGCGAATGTATGTTTGTTTGTTACGCTTTCACGCAAAAACTACTCAACCGATCATCATGAAACTATGTACATATACTGTTGAAGGTATTAGAAGTAACATAGAGGTCTTTATATTAAAAAAAATTTACGAAGATGAAAAAATTATTTGTCAAAAATCGTCAAATATTTATTTATTTTTTATTTTTACGTAAAATGGACTCTGGCAGTGGTGGACTCTTCTTTCTCGACGCACCAGGAGGAACTGGAAAAACGTTTTTGCTTAACTTATTGTTAATGTTCGTCAGAAAAGGCCAAAAAATAGCAGTTGCAGTAGCTTCGTCAGGTATTGCTGCGGCGCTATTAAACGGCGGTTGTGCGGGACATTCCATTGAATTTGGTACAGGAAGATTCGGCCTTCTGCAATTTTAGTAAAAATTGTTCACGAGCAAGCTTTTAGTGTGGGATGAAAGTACAATGTCTCCCAAGAAGGCTATAGAAACTTTAAACCGGACTCTCCAGGACTTGCGAGATAGTACAGATATAATGGAAGGCATGGTAGTTTTATTGGCTGGTGATTTCTGTCAAACCCTCCCAATGATTCAGAGGGGGACACCACCAGATGAAATTCAAGCGTCCATTTAATCATCAAGCTTTTGGTCGACAGTTGAAAAACTCAGCCTGAAGACGCATCTTCATAATGACGTGGATTCAGGACTTTACGCAGAAATGTTCTTGAAAATTGGTGATGGTTGTTTATATGTTGACGCTGAAGGCTACATATTACAGTCAAGAGTTCTCATTGCTAATGTTTTTCCGGAATTGCAACAAAATTGGTGTAGTGATCAGTGGTTGTGTGCAAGTACAATATTAGCACCAAGAAATTAAATTGTTAATAGGTTCAAGAAGAAATGAAGGAATATTTGTCAATGGATACAATAATAAATACGGATCTAAGTACTTCATATCCTGCGGAGTTTTTAAATTATTTATTTTTGTTACGGTGAAATATATTTTAACATGTGCTGTTGCATTTCAAACGCATATTTTAAGGTGTTGGAACTTCATTGTCTGTAGTAATTTTTAAAAATTGTTGATCTCAACCAAGCAATAAAATTTAGTTATGATACTCGTATTGACTCATTTCTATTATTATACCCTTACCCTTTATCTCTCATACTTATTTAATGGCTCCATTGCGCGCGAAGCCGCGGGTAAAAAGCTAGTAATTAAATACATATTTTTCGTTTTATTTACAATTCCTGGGTACTTTTTGTCACAATAAAGTAACGCTTCGCTTGTCAAATATTTTTCTTTTCCTGCTTTTTATGTATTGAAAATTACGTAGTACGTAAAATAATTGAGTTTCAGTCCCCGGCTGCAAAGATTCGAAAAGCAAATGTTGTGAAACACAGTGTAGACATGTCGGTCTGCTTTCGTCACAAGTTCAATCACCTGGATTCAGTAATTTATTTAACGTTAAATGAACTATTCTTATTAGGGGAGTTTCTTATAAGAAGCTCTCTGTTAATCTTAGTTTTAGGCCTGTGTTGTTTTTCAGGCAGAAGTGTCTGCTGTTAACTGCTTATAGGATCTTATGAAGTGTAAAACTTTTAACTAAAACCTTAATTCATAACTTGGACGAAGAAAAAACTGAAAATTGGACTTTTGGCAGACATTTGTACAAAAAAAAAATCTGTGAAAATTTCGCGACATTTCTTTTTTCAAATAGTTGTTAAGTATTCAATTCAATCAAGTCTTTAGGAATAGGAACTGTGTAAGATTTTATGAAGATCGGCTAAGAAGTTCTCGAAAAATCTTGCAACCGACTTTAAAAACACCGT
>JBAWJQ010000541.1:0-223719 GCA_037783105.1 Bactrocera zonata
TGAGATATCTAAATTTTTATTCAAGTTACAGCCGTCAGACCGTCACCCGGAATTCAAGTCGTCTCTTCATCCTGATCGTTTATATATATATAAACCTATATCTATGTATCTCGATTACTTTTAGGTGAAACGTACAACTGTTAGATGAACAAAACTATTATGCTCTATAGCACTATGTTGCAAGAGTATAAAAAAGCTTGTGTCTACATACATACATACATATAACTGAGGCTATAAAAATTAAGTAAATTTTTAAGGTTTTATAGCTGAAATCTATTACTAAGAAACCTAACTGGAAGTGACGCATTCAAGAACTCTACAGGAACAGATTGCAAATCCATCGACAAAAATAAGCCCAAAATTTTTGCGAGAGAGCTGACTCTCTAACATTGTACGGTAGTCGGCCAGAGAAGGGACCTAAGTATTTTTGCATTTTGCATTTTTTAACGAATTATTAAACTAAAAGTGAATGATTTTGTGTAGAATAAAAAAACAAAAAAAAATGAAAGGTATAGACAAAACTATTGGAAGTCATTCACAAATTTTTATATCTTTCGCTTAAAGATTGACGGAAAACCTAGATTGTTAAAGATTGTTGTTAAAACATATGATGAAATTGGAATATTCAATCGAGAGTGCATAAATATATACATACATACATACAAGTACTATTTGAAAAAATGAGATTGCAACTCAACTCTAAAACTTTCAGCTGCAAAAATGTACTTTAAACTTCTTTCCAAAACTCCACAAAACAACCCAAATACAAAGTATATAAATTCATATGTATTTACCTATAACCCTGAACGCTTGCACCAGAAGATGCGCATGCATATTTGTTAGCTGCTTATATTTGTTTGTTTGTGTGATTCTTGAGTCATAATGACGCAAAGACAGCTGAGCAATCCACCTTGCGTGCATTTTTTGTGTGTTGATTTCTTTGAACAAAACCTGAAATCACAACAAATCGGCGCATTTTGAGGGGGAAGCAAAAGCACAAACAACAAAAGAACGTAAATACATATAAAAATATATAACGGGTGATTTTTTTGAGGTTAGGATTTTCATGCAGTAGTATTTGACAGATCACGTGGGATGTCAGACATGGTGTCAAAGAGAAAGATGCTCAGTATGCTTTGACATTTCATCATGAATAGACTTACTAACGAGCAACGCTTGCAAATCATTGAATTTTATTACCAAAATCAGTGTTCGGTTCGAAATGTGTTTCGCGTCCGTGTCCGATGAGCGATGAGGCTCATTTCTGGTTGAATGGCTACGTAAATAAGCAAAATTGCCGCATTTGGGGTGAAGAGCAACCAGAAGCCGTTCAAGAACTGCCCATGCATCCCGAAAAATGCACTGTTTGGTGTGGTTTGTACGCTGGTGGAATCATTGGACCGTATTTTTTCAAAGATGCTGTTGGACGCAACGTTACGGTGAATGGCGATCGCTATCGTTCGATGCTAACAAACTTTTTGTTGCCAAAAATGGAAGAACTGAACTTGGTTGACATGTGGTTTCAACAAGATGGCGCTACATGCCACACAGCTCGCGATTCTATGGCCATTTTGAGGGAAAACTTCGGACAACAATTCATCTCAAGAAATGGACCCGTAAGTTGGCCACCAAGATCATGCGATTTAACGCCTTTAGACTATTTTTTGTGGGGCTACGTCAAGTCTAAAGTCTACAGAAATAAGCCAGCAACTATTCCAGCTTTGGAAGACAACATTTCCGAAGAAATTCGGGCTATTCCGGCCGAAATGCTCGAAAAAGTTGCCCAAAATTGGACTTTCCGAATGGACCACCTAAGACGCAGCCGCGGTCAACATTTAAATGAAATTATCTTCAAAAAGTAAATGTCATGAACCAATCTAACGTTTCAAATAAAGAACCGATGAGATTTTGCAAATTTTATGCGTTTTTTTTTTTAAAAAAGTTATCAAGCTCTTAAAAAATCACCCTTTATTTATGCATACGTACTTGAACTTGAATGTGTGTGTAATATGCCTCAATGGCTCACCGGCTCAACAGGCAGACATCATTACCCGGCGCATAAAATTTCGGCTGCCACAGCAACGTTAGCAACACTTGTCCGCCGCAAAGCGGGCAGTTGCCACAAAAAGCAGGAACTACGACAATTTTGCACTGCCCAAAATTCATGGGAACTTTGAGCAGATGTTACTGTTGCTCCCTTTTGGACTTTTGTGTCGGCTCATTGTCATGTTGAGCCAGCGAAGTGGCCGCAGAAGTTTACAAAACGCGCTTTTTTTGCGCATTAACACAGGAAGAAAGAGCACTGCAGATGAAGCCTAAGATGGTGCAACGCGTCTTCTGGACGAACTCGCATGTACATACATTATAGATACATATGTATATACATATGTACATATAATATATCAGTCTGAAATGTAAAATAAGAGAAAAAGAATGAAGTGCAGTTTTTTTTTGCTCTTCTCAATAGTTATAAGATGCTGAAGAAGAAATTGTATGCCAAAACTTGAACAAAAGCAAAAACAATAAATTTGTAGACAAATTTTGAGCACAGAGTTGAAATACTCCAACCATATGTTAAAAATAAAATAAGTTCGCATAAAAAACATTGGTACTTGAGCGACATCATGATGTTTATTCTTCCTATAAATATATTATTTGCAGCTGCTGTTTTATCAGTTCGAATAGTTTTCTAAGTTCTTATAATCTTGAATTCATCACGAAGCTACCACAGTCACAATCATACCATCAATAGTTATAAGTTCATTCCAATGGAAGATCTAATAGTGTCTTAGAATTTTGATCTACATATTAGCACTTATAGCGATGATTAATATTCGCCTGATTTACCTTCGTGTAACTTCCGGCTATTCAGCAAATTCGTATAACTACTCCGAGGACACCGTTTTGACTCAATTGAGGATATAAAAGCTGAATTGAAGAAGAAGTGATGACCATCACGATGGAGGATTTTTCCAAGTGCTATGATGACTGGAAAATTCGTTGGCATAAGAGAATTGCAAAGGGAGGGTATTACTTTGAAGGAGAAGAAATGGACAAAATTCTCCTTTCAATGATATGTAATAAAGTTCTATAACTATAATACGAAAATTAATTAATCTTTGGATGAGTTAAGCTTTCATAATGTTCTCAAATCTTTGTATGAAAAGTCGACTATTACGGAGATTGTCTTTTATATTTCGGGGTCAGAGAATAAAATCAAATATTAATCATCGAAAACTTTTTCTTATTGTTAATTCAAGCATTCTATACACTTTTGCATACCTTTGAACCAATTGCCGAAGCATTTTTGCCACTCTGATTAAAGTTTTTGTTTACAATCACATAATCATACAATTTTGAAAAATACGTTACAAATGCCGACCCTACTAATGCCACTCGACGATCTTGAGCTTGATTTTGGACGACCTTCAGGAAATTCGTCTTGCAGTGATCTATGACCTTGATTTAACTAACCATACCATCAGTAAACACTGGACCTAGATTGAATTCAGTTTATCGATGCACTTTTGCGAAGTCAATCCACGTTGAAAATTAAAAGAAAAATAATCGCGCAAAAATTGGCTGAAATGAATATTTTAAGTAACTGCAAACAGCACAAATGACGGTCGTATATCAAACAATTCTTGTTATACAAAAACATCAAAAATGTCAAACTTTACGATGAAGTTATGAGTTGCCAGATCGTAACACTAGGGTTGCCAAGTCCCGATATATTAAGGCAAACTCCGTATGATGCACTCTTTGGTTCAATTTTCTTCCATAGAAAGATAGCTGTGCTTTCTAACATTCCACTTAGCTTAAAATATTACAGCTTAGATCTGTATTCCGAGGTTTACATATTCATTTCCTGTACACGGTATATTAAGTTTGCCAACAAGATTGTTCACAGAAGGAAAGATCGGAGAGCCTATAAAATATATTTAATATTGTATATACTTATATACTTATGTACGAGTATATAAGATCAACTTGACGAGCTTCTATACGCAAACTAGTCCTTCAATTTGTGAGATATCAATCTGAAATTTTGCAAATGTTCTTTTCTCTCCAAAAAGCTGCTCACGTGTCGAAACCGCCGAAAATCTAAACCTTATATGGGGTATTTTTTTATTTGACAAAATATGTATTTGAAATTTGACACTGATTACACAGGTCCACAAAAAAAATTTGTTTGTTTGGGTTTCTGTTCTCATGCTTGAATTCTGATTCTAGACATTGAAAAACACTTAAATATTAATCTTTAGTTCTTTAAGTTTGCTTTGGGCTGATCTACATCGATAAGTATATTTTAATTTATTTCATAAATCAAAGATGGCAGCAATTTGATTAACCAGAAAGTAAACAGTATACCAATACACCACACGCATGATGACACCACTCATAATTAACAAAAGGGACCGACGGACGGCGCTCGGCCTCTTTTGTTCTTCATCCGCGCGCATACACGTTTATAAAAAAATTTATTTTAATTTTTCTTTACAAAAATTAGTACATAAACCATCACGTGACCCAAAGTACAATGAAAAAAAGTTGCTCCACGGTCTGCATCATTTATCCTTGAAATGTTGATGGATCGGTAAAAATAAAAAAAAAATCTTGTAAAATGAAATTGTAGTTATAGTCTGTCGAGCCGATTTTTTTAATTTCGAAAATTTTTCCAAATACGGAATTTAGAAAAAAAGTATGCGTTTTACGTCATAAATGTCACACTATTATTATGTTTATAAAATTTTTTTATAAAAATATCGAAAATCCGGCTCGAGAGACTATTGAGAAAACATTTTCGAATATTTAAAAGAAAAATCGCATCAAAAAATGTTAAAAACTGTATGAGTTATCATGCAGACCGTGCCGGGAAAAGTAGTTTCGAGAAAAACGCGTTTAAACTTTCATGTGCCTCAAACGAAGGACAGCTACCTGTGTGCATTAAACTCTCGTCGGGCGCTCTGATTTTCTACCATAACTTTGTATAAATGGGGAATTTTTACAATCGACTTTCACAGAAATACGCCTAAAACTATAAAGAATAATAACCTAAAAAAAATCATTTTTTTTTTTTTTTTAATTTTGGACGTATGTAACCCCTCAACCTGTTTATTATAGCTGTAACAACAATATTAGTGTAATACTCAGTTAAAAAATGGCATCAAGTCAGTGCAAAAATTTATTAAAATTAGAAGTAAAAAATTTGCTTTATCAACAAATTTGAAACTTTGCAAAGCCTATGAAGCCTATTTTAACCTAAAAGTCAGTAATCAAAATGAAAATAGGGTACCTCACTTCGCCTGCGTTATTCACTTTTAGACAGTAATTTCTTGTCATTTTACATTTATACATTATTGTTTATCACACGTCTTGAATAAAAACGACTCTTGTAGCTAAAGAAAAGTTTTCTAATTATAATCTATAGTGAAATTGTAGAAAAAATATAAAAGTCAGTCATTTCGAAAAATTGCTCTAATGTCTACAAAAGCAAACTTTAACTGTAAAAAAAAAATTTTTCCTTACTTTTGTCATAGGAGAAACTAAAATTTAACATGTAGATGTCAGACCCAAAAATCGTGTTGACCGGTGTTCAATGCATCGCTACAATCTCCGAAGAAATTGCTCAGATCGGATCACTGTAGCATATAGCTGCCTTACAAACTGACCGATCAAAATCAAATTAAGGATCATTTATACTCACTTATGTCATAAATAATGGACTAATGTAGGGTGTTAAAGTTTCGGTGTAGCCGAAATTAACGGTTTTCCTTATAATTTTTTGCAATGGTTATACCATTAAAAAATAATTACGATAAAAAAAATTTTCACATTTTTCCTTGCTCGTGTTTCATAACACCGATCCGCCTCCAATGCTTATTGCACCCGGCTAATACTTATAGCATACATATGTATATATACCAGATACATACACATGTTTGCAATGGAAACGCATTCTTCTACTAAAAATAAATTTCATATTAATTCCACAAATAGAAAGCGTGTGCTACTAAAATGCTGAAACAAAATCACTTACCATAAGTCATTGTGCTCCGCAACTATTTTGATTTTCCATTTTCGCTGTGAGCGCACACCATAATTATCATTATTGCGACAGTCAACGCCGTCATTAGCATTGCGTTGTCGCGCGCTGTCATTTTCCTTGGCGTCTGACATTTTTGTCGCATTCATTGTCACTGCCAACATGGACGATTTCCCAACGACGAGCCGAGCTGCTGCTGCAACAAAATGTCATTTCTGCTTTTCACATAAATTGCCGTTTATGTGAGTTTAGAGTGGCGAATGGGTGCAAATGCTCAAAAACAGACGCGACGCGACGGAAGCACGCGTTGGGCGACCCCTACACGACGTGCTGGTGCTGCTGGTGCTGCTGGGTAATGTCAGTGTCGGGCTTGGTTGTGAGGATGACGATGATGATGGTGGTGATGGTGATGGTGATGGTGATGTTGGTGCTGGTGGTGGTGCGTGTATTAATTAGCCTTACGTGCATAGAAACAAATTAAAATCCCTAACAGGCGGCACACAAATTCCCCTTCGCTCGCTTGCAGTGTGAGCAGATTTCAAACAAAAAATAAATTAAATAAATCGCCAAGCAAAAAAAAAAGAAACAGTCGCCAGCATTGCTTGCATTTCCATTTCAACAGCTGTTTTCACTGCTGTTGTGCCAATTTGCAACTGATAGCCGTGCGCATGTGCACCTACTCGACTTCATTCATTCATTCATTTATGGGTGTGTGTGTGTGCAGGCAAATTCAAGTGCCACAATGCAGTTGCACATTTATTGCAACGCGTGATTTTGCGTTTTTGCGGATTTTGCACTTTCTGGCTTCATAGAAAGCGTATTCTTTGACTTGGCAAGCGCATTCTTCCTGCTGTTGCTGAGACAAACACACGCACACACACCAGGAAGGCGGTCAGAAGGTATAGAACACACATTGTATTGAACTATCTCTACAATTATTACTATGCGGTTGTTTTTGTTGTTGCACTGCCAGCACACCATTTCAATGGCACAGTCGGGCGTCAGCCAAATGCAATTGCAGCTTACTCACTGCGCTCGGATGTGGCGTAAAACCATGAATGATCTTTTTTGTCATCGATTTACACTAGTGCACTCATACATACATACACATGCATACAAATGTATACAATCGCAATGAAGACAGCGTAACCGGAAGGCGCTGAAAGCCCCAACTGTGCGCCAGCGGCACGTACTATGCAGTGCAGGCACACACACACTAACATACATATGTTTCTATTAGAATGCACTGAATCTATTAATACGGTCTTTACTTATTTAGCAATCTGCAAAAGTTGTGATCTATTTTATTTGTACTGCGCTTAAGAGAAACTTTCGCACAGTGCTGGCCATGAATATAAGTAAGTATATGTATATGATGATGTTTGTGGAATTAATTTTTTTTTTAATAAAGAAAAAAGTTTACAATTGATAGGGTGACTAATTGACATTTGGAATTAACATACTAAAATTTTGGAACGCTAACTGAAATGGTTTTTGAGTTACGGCCTTCTAAAGTAGTATAGTCCAATCAGTTTCAAGCGAAATATAAAAAATCTGACTAATCGGTTGTATAGAGATATGTGATATAGTTTTCCAATCTTGCCGCCTACGTATTAAATTTAATTCGAATGTCTCAAAAACTGAGGAACACATGACGAATTTTTATGAACTCTAAAAACCTACGCCTTAAAAACCTGAAAACTGGGCTTAGACCCATCGTTTCTAAGACAAAGTGGTTCAGAATAATTATTATTGGGTTGTTTTATTTAAACATTTTTTTCATCGCAATGGCCGAGTTCAAAATATTTTTTTCCAAAAATTTCAGAATTTCTTTGTTAATAGTGTAATAGTGTTTGTAACAGTAAAAAATTCTAACAAAATATTCCATTTTTTTATAAGAATAAAATTTTTTTAAGAATAAAATATTTTATTCTTTACCCGAGGAAACCCATGTAACCCATTAGGTACTTCCTTTCTGATTTTTCACGTTTTTTTCATATATTTTTAAAACAGCTGAGTGAATAGCTGATTTTATCGAAAAACTTTCAAAGTAAAAGTTGTGGGAAATTAAATTTCTGGCTCCGACGCTCTGTTATAAAAGTGTTTTGTTTCAGAGATATAAGCGATTTACAAGATCGTACGGCATTTTTTTGTAAAGCATTAAATTTCCAACAAAATCTTTGGAACGGAATATTTTTTCAAGTAGTTGGAAATGAGATAAGAATTTTTCTAACTGATAATAAGAAAATAATAGAAAACTGTTAGGCAGACTATCTTTCCGTTACAACTAAGTGCTCATACTTGGAGAGACTTGTTTAAAGGTGTCTAGGAAAGAACTTATTTTTCAGAGAGCCAAGTGAAAAAATAATTCGTTCGATAGAAATTTGATTGAAAGAAGAGTTAGTGAGCACTTGCCTGAGATGTTATGGTGGATATAGTATATTAGTGGATAAGTAAAGGATAAACTGAGTTTGATAAATAATAGCAACAATTTAAACAAAAAAGCATACTTTTATAGTTTTGAAAGTACTAATCAAAAATAACAAATAAAATATATTTCTAGCTATCATCAAATGACGACCGATACCATGTACCACGACCGATGTATCTACAACCATATGGTAAATCGGTTTCCATGTATGTTTTTACATATTTTTATATGAATTCAAATCCTCACCTCAATAGAAACATTTCCATTTGTTTGCTCATTCACTGCAAACGAACGAAAGCTGAAATTTCATTGTTCATGCAAAGTGAATGAACAAAGGCCAAAGTGAAAGGAGTGCAGAGGATAAAGGAAATATCCTGCTAAATTACAACAACATGAACATATTGGATCGGCAACAATTGCGCAGTGCGTGTGTCAGCAGCCAATTTACTTGTCTGCCAATTTGCCTTTGCTTCCTTGCTTTGTTGGATTTTGCGCCAGGACGCTACATTTTGGCGCGAGGGTTAAGCACAACGGGGAAGAGTGCTAACTGCGCGGTGCTGGTGCAATGACGACGCTGATTGGAATGCGCGCACTATCTACCTGGCGAGCATTAAGGGTGCATGCAGCGTGGCTAGGCATTAACTAAGTGGGGTGTGTGTGGTGTAGTAAGTAGATGATTGTGAATTTAAAGATATATGTACATACATACATATGTTATTTATAGATTTATAAATATATGTATATATATTTTAACTTTAGTCATAAGTACATACATACATGTATACATATAGCAGTATATTCCTTATGTACTATTTATTGAACCCATGGACGGTGTATCATACTTTTATGAACGCTTGACCTTGAGTCGCTTTTCAAACCAATGATATTCTATTGATTTTTGTATACAAATTTCGTCATAATTCGCACCTCTAACTGTTCAAAAAAGCAACCGTTCATTCACACGCTCACCTGCAGCACCTAATTTCCACTTAGTTCCGGCAGCGATTGCGCCTTCTGCCATACAAATTATGAGCATTTATAAATAAACAAAATGCTATCAAGCGCACCGCATATTCAGAAAGCATGCGAAATCACGTGAGTGAGTGGCCACAACAAACCGCGTAAGCGCAAAAAACGCTTACCAAAAAAGCCGACAAAACGAAACCGGCACACGAAAGAAAGCTTTGCCATGCCATATGTGCTAAATTATATGTAAATACAAACTCACTTATATACAAACATACAAGCATATGAGTATGTGAAGTATGTAAATAAAGCGCCGCTACTGGGTAATTGGCGAAAGAACAGAGGAAAACAAAAAACATTTTTTATGAGTTTGCAAATTTTTATAAGGCAACAAAAAAGCGTATATCGTGCTTGTACTCGTGCAAAAAATGCGAAATGCGCGATCAAAACAAAGGCGGCATTGTTGTTTACAAAGTTTACCCTAACGTTGAAGTTGCATGCGAAACATCGCACGCCGCAAAATTGTTGCTACAACAAGTTGCATCAACATGTCGCATACAACATGTACGGAGAGAGTCGCTGTTCTTATCTCGCTTACACACACAACTTTCCTCAGCGCACAGAAGGGTTGCATTTCAGCGCAGTTACTCACTTTGCTAAGAGCGTAAATGTCGGATGTGGTGTGTATACAGAGCACGTAGAAAACGAAAATCGGCATATCGTATTTTTTCGCTGCGGCAGAGCTTGTGAAGAGACAACTTCGGTGCGAAACTCTTCTTGTTAAGATCGCTACTATGCACTAGCTTAGTTAGTTACGTTGAAACTTATAAGAGAATTTGCATCAAATAATGGTATATCAAAGCGATCTGAGTGAAAAGAGTAAGAAGAAGAGTGTACTATGCTAAGTAAATTGTATTTTGTTTACAATTATTACTCCAACTTTCTTATAAGAGTATTCACTGCGAAAAAGCGTAAATAAAAACGCTTTAAAAGAAAAAAGAAAAGAGGAATAGTATACTTCATACAATGAGCCAAAGAACATAGAACAATGAGAAGGCGCAAATCGAATTTTGTATGATACTCGATTGGACGACTAATAGAGCTGAAAAACTTCAACCAGAGAATTCGTGAATTGTTTTACGTTCTCTGAATGAGCCGCCTAAAGGCTTAGATAAGTTGTCAGGGCTCCACTCTACCTACCTAGGATAGTGTCAGTATTATTGCAAGATATCCAGTAACCAAAAATTAAATTTTTCCTTATACAAATATAAAACAAAGCATTTTAAAATACGATAACTTCAGTTGCTCATCGCATTTATAAAATCGGTGACACTTTATTTTTGAACTGTAACTGGTTTTGAATTACAACAGCCATATTTTTTCATATGAAGCACATTCTCATGTATTCACATTCCCACATAGCACAAAAAATTTAAGAAATAAAAACTTTAATTTTGTCATCAATCAAAATTATTAAATTTACCATTTTCAAGTGGTGAATTTTACTCAACTCACTTGCAATTCGCGTTTCCAGGCAACCCTGCAAGTGCGCTGAATCGTATTAGCAACGTGAGCGAGATGGCTGCTTGTAGCTCGAAGTACAACATGTTGAAATGGTTTCTTGGGATGAATTCGCCTTGATATGGTTTGAGTGGTCGCCATTGTTCTGCCAATAGGAATATAATTTTTCATTCGTTGTTGAACCGTATTCGGGTGAAGTGTGTTGCTGAAATTTCCTCTCGCGACTTCAAACGCATATATATATGCATATGTGTGTATAACATATCTGTGAGTGCGTGTGTCTTTCACATACTATTTTACAAATCGCCAATTATAGCAGTTGTGGTCAAATTAGTATAACTACAATTACAGTTAGATCCACCAAGTGTTTAGTAGCGATTATAACTAGTAATAGCGGCAAACATTGTAGGCACAGCAACAACAACGACATAAAAACGCAATTAAATGCAGTGAAAATTCCAATTTTAGTGTGAGATTTTTTCGCAGCAAGTGGAAAGTGTGAAAAATTTAACTATTGCCAGAGTACGAGCAAAGAAAAAGAAAAAATATATAATAATTAAATTTTGAAACGATTTTTGTGCATGTTTTATCAACGTTATTGTACGGAAAGTGAGAAAATCGTGTGTAAAGCAATAAACGAAATGGCACCCCGCCAAGTTCATCCAATACTGTGTTACAGTAATAAAAGCGCTAGGACACGTCCAGAGCGTCCGGCTGGCGGTGTGCGTAGAAACCTCTTCGGTCCACCCGATCAAAATGAAATGGCGCGTAATTTCGACATTGAAAATGCCCGTCAACGAAAACGTTTGAATAATTATGAAATCATTGGTACAATTGAGCCAAGCAGTAATGAACGACCGCTACCCGAACTTATTGCCAAGGAAGTGGAGGAGGCGTGTAAAAAAGAAAATAAAAAGAAAATTGAAAATGATAATGATAAGCCTGAACAAAAAAAGAGTAGTAGCGATGATGATGATGATGCGTTGACCATGCGACAGAGGCAGATTGAGAAAACACCAACGCTCCACACCGTACGTGCCAACACCAAAACGGCCAACGAAGCGGCACGTTACCATCCCTACACTACGCAAACGCTAATAACTGGTAAGTTTTATTCCAAAAAAATTACTTCCAAGAAAATTTGCAAAAAAAAAATATTTCATATTCAACTTGTTTCATATATACAACATTTTTATTAATTTGCTGTTGATTGTATGGCAACTCTCCAAACACCTGATTTATTGCCATTTCCTTTTACTTGTGCGCAGCGACTTCCTTGCAAGGACGCGCGAAGTGCACAGTAGTTAGCTCGTGAAATTTCCGATTAGACTTAAGAACGCTGGCTGCTTGTTAAGTAAATATGTACATACATACTTATGTTCGTATGTATGTTTAGCGCAATTTTTTCCATTTCAACCCTTGTTACGCAACAAAAAATGTAGTGTTGCCACGACAATATTTTAGTAGCATCAGATTTTCATTTTTTCTGCTAAATTTCTTAAAAATGTCTGCCAAGAAAATAATTTTTTAATATTTTTTATTAAACATTGATGTCTATTTTTTTCCGATTAAATTTCATGTTTAATATAAGGAGAAACTATTATGTAATGCTTTATATGTTTTTTTCTTTTTCTTTCTTTATATTTCTAAACAAAATACTCTTTTTTCAAACTGCAAATAAAATTAAATTATCTACCAAAAAAATACACAAAAAAAGTTAGAGCATTTTTTCAACATAAAAATAATTCAAATTCATAACTTAAACAATTTTTTTTTTATAAAATTACAATCAAATTTTGAAATCAATTTGGTAATTCAAATTCATAATTTAAAATGATTTCTATAAAACTAAAATCGATTTAGAATACAATTTGGTACATTAGGGTTACTATAAATTCATATTTACATATGAAGAAATCAACAAATTCTGAAAGTCGAAATGTTATTTCACTTTTAGCGCCAAATTTCATGCTACATAAGTACAAATGTACATGCATACATATGCACATGTACACATGTATACATTTCCATTCGTATATATCTACATATGTATGTACTTAGTGATACATCAATCACTTTGGCAGCTTACTTGCACTGCACTCGATAAAATTTCATTTGCCGCAAGGTGCACTCACTGAGATTGCATTTATGGGCACGTATACAATGTACTAGGATCCTCATATAGCTACCTGTATGTTTGTAGGTCCCTTGCATTTTCTTTTTGGGCGCCAAAAATCACATTTGTATGAGACAAGTTGTGCTACCTTCTGCGTTCAGGTGTCCTCCTTTCATTTTCAAATACAAAACGCGCACACGCAAACACACAAACGTAAATATTTTGTTTGTGCACCCATATACAACATACATATGTAAGTAGCATATGTATTTTTGTATTTGCCGCTCCTTTCATGACACTTGGCGATTGGAGTAAGGTTGTGAAATACTTTTGTGTCCGAATGCAAACGCACATGTCTCTGTCGATGTTTGGTTTTCGCGCCCGAATTTTTTCCCGCCTTAAAATCTTGCCGGACATCGCTCAGCCTTTCTACAACCACATGCATGTGTGTATATCTGTGTGTGTGTAGTTCTTTAAAACGCCGCCACAACACACTTGGCGCGCGTACGCACTTATTCAAAGATTTTGTCAATAAGACATTTTTGGCGCGCCTTTATAGCGCAAACAAACTATCGAGAGAAGTGCAAGAATCTTACACACCATACAAACATACAAGTGTACTATGTTTTGTGTATGTATGTTTTGTATATAGCGACAGCATAGCAAATGATTTTGTCACATACTACTTGTCAGAGTATTCGCTATGCTATGCATATTTCCTTTACGTTTATTATTAATTTCTTTAGTTTTGTTTTGCTCGTCGCTGTTGCCAATTTTATAGAGCGTGTTGAGTGGTCATGCCGCTTATGCTTAGTTGTAAGCTTGTATGTATGTATAGTGTGTAATGTGCGTATGAATCAATTAATGTACACACACAAATGTACCGATTAGCGGTTTAAAAATAAGTATTACTTCGTATTATGGACTGATTATAATATTGATTTGTTTAAAAAGAACAACAATAGTTGCTAAAGTTAAGTTTTTTTTAATATTTTTTGGATTTTTTGAAAAAGCTATATATATAAAAAGATCTTAAAAATTCGAAACAGCTAAAACTAAAAATGATTTGAAAAAAGTAAACATTTTTGGTTCTTCAATTTTTTAAAAATGTAAATATCTTGCAAAAATTTTGAAAAAGCTAACACTAAAATATATTTTTAAAAAGCTTAATTTTTATAAAATATATTTATGAAAATATAGTTGTACTACTTTGAAGCATTTGCTAAATTTTTCTATAACAAGTTTCATTCTAACATATTGCCAAATTTTAATTAAAATCTTACAATAACTGATAGTTAGAACTGATTTACTGATCCACTTTTAGAAATTTATAGATAGCAAAAGGGACAAATATCTGTCCAATTGATATCAATCGATTTTTTGGGGTTGTTCCAACCTAACCTAACCTAACCTAATAAAGCGGCTTCTTTTAATTAACTGTCTTCTAAAAAAAATAAAATAAATCATATTTATGGTAATATGGATGCTTTCTGTACTTACTTAAGTGAATTGAAAGTAAAAAACAGGCTTTGTAAATTTTATGAAGCGCTATTTTATTTAATAAATAAATAAAAAAATATAATTTTACATATGTATTTAATAATCTGTGATTAATTTTGTAAAATTTGTCATTATCTTGTTACCATAGTCGATCTCTAGGGAGAGCTCCGAAAAAAGAAAAAGATTTTCAAATTCCAAAAACAAAAATATTTTGCTAAAATACATGTTTATAGGTAATATTAGAAGTACTCTGGTAAAATTTCGATGCATAATAAATTGAATCTTTTTTGTGAACAAAATTTACATTATCGTTTGGGTTTATCTTGATACCATAGTCGATCTCTTGGGGGAACTCCGAAAAAAGGGGAAATTTTTCTGCTTAAAATTATGCAAACATTCAAAAACAAAAACATTTTTTTTAATTTACATTACCGAGTGCTTTAAAAATTCGAAATGATTATCAACAATCTTATTGCTTAGATCATTATCTGACTGTCATTATCTGACACATATGTAACTATGTGTTATATCTTCGTTCCAAATTCCAAAAATTTTACTTCGATCGGTACAGCCGTTTCGAAGAAATTTTCCTTACTTGCTCAGAAAATAGTGTTTCGAAAAAAGTCCGCGTTTAAAGTTTTAGAAGTCGATTATATAATATCATATCTCTTTTCCTTTCAATAAGTGGCACATAATATTGATTTTCTCTGCATTTACAGTTTCTAATAAATGTTAAAGATATTGTTACTTTAATAAATTCTATTTTTAATTATTTGTATACAATTATTTTATAGTTGTTTTTTGCTAATAATCACGATGTTCTATGTAATTCTTTATTATATAACATATGTACTACATATGTATATGTATGTATGTACATTGTTATATAGTATGTACTGCATATATACAAACATACATGTACTTATGTACATGTATTTGTTTGTAGAGTAGCTGAAACTAAAACAGTATTATTTTTCATTCCACAATTTTTTTCTAAATTTATAGCTGTCGCGGTTGAAACTATCAATAAATTATAAAATTTTCAAATTTTGGCGCGAAATAGTTTTTCAAATAGGAAAGCGCTTGTATTTAAGGGATTAGTAGCGGCAGCAATAGCGGCGAATGACCGAATGAATTGTATCTAACAAATTTAAATATTCAGCATAGTTATACATGCAAACATATCTATAATCAAAATAAATCTCACTTTTCCAACGCTCATTTGGGCATTTAATAATAAATTTGCCAGCAAAAGTACCAAAACTGCTGCAAAAAATTAAACTCCATTGGATTTCTGCAGCCAAAGTCAATGGCAGAATATAAATTATGATTTTTTGAAGAATTTAATTTGCATTCGACGCCACATCCAATATAAAAAATATAAAGTTCATTCGATTTGAATGCACTCAGCTCAGCAGCCGGCCGCGTACAGTTGACGCGCCAAATAATTCATTAATAAACACACACAAAGCGCACACACATACAGACATACATATTTGTTTTATTACGAACACGACATCACTTGTATGCCCGTTGTTTGTCACAAAGATGCTACTGTTTTGGAAATCTGAAAATTATTGCCCGATCTGCTCTGCTCCACTGAGACTGTCACTGCGCCCGCCATGTCACTACTCTCTATGTTTTTAAATACATATATACACACACACACATACACATGTAAATATACAAATATATTTAGTGTCACCAATCAACGCGCCCAATTTTTTGGCAGTCTTTCAAAAAAAAAAGTAAAATAAGAGCAACCGAAATATTTGTATATAAAAATAAAAATAATAAAAAGCAATAAAAACTCGTAACGAATTAACGTCGAAAACAAAACAGAAACTGCAAAAAATAAAAAAAAAACGAGTAAAAATACAAAAATAAAGTTACTTACTACCTGTTCGATGACTGCAAAAACAACAACACGAAGAAGAGCAAGCAGCAACATAACTTTCGTTCGTCGCGCTCAATCTTCGGAATGCTTCCAAAAATACAATATACAATAACACGCAGCAAAGACGTAGCAAACACAAAACGCAAATTGTCAAATGAGCGCCAAAAATTATTTGTTTGCAATCTAGTCGCTGGTCGCGCACATGAAACGTAGATCTCACATTTGGCGTATACAATTGACAATTCTTTAAAACATTTTCAGCATTATTTTGGCGCTTTTTGGCTTTACTATATCTCCCTCGTCGGTTGTCTATGTTGTTTGGTGTAGTTGTTAGTTCTTCGTTTATAATCGGTCTTATCAGTTTCTGTTTGGTAGACTTTCAATGGCGTGTTTATCAGTGCCTTCGCGCCACTCCGTCTCTTTTTGGCTTTAAGCAGATTGTATATTGTTATTGCTTTTTCATATTTTCATTAACGCGGAATTTATCAGTATAGTTTAAATAAATACATGTAACTCTGTATATTTGTATGTAAAATCGTAAACAACATACATATGTATGCATGTATGTATGCTTATCATTTAAACTCGCTCTCAATTAAAACGAAAGTATCGATACGCATTGAGGTTTGGTTAATGCGTACTTCGATGTATGATGCCGACGGTTAATATTTCATGCGATTTTTGGGTATTAATAACTATATCTATCGTTTTAAAAATTGTGTGGGTATACTTTTATATAGTAAAATATTTGCAGAAAAAAATTAAATATTTTTCGGGTTACCCGCGATCTTCGACTGCTCCTACTCCGACCTAAAAAAATCACAAAAAACATAAAAAAAAAAAAAAAATAAATAAAAAATTGATTTTTTTTTCAATTTCTAGCAACTTTTCTTAAAGAAAAATATTAGATATTATTATGGACGTAGTTTTAAGCTTTGATTGAGCAATAATCTTCCCTCCAACCTACATGAAGACTGTGGCGTAATTTGAGTATGATAATTGAGGGCTATGAGGGTGTCCTTGTGAATATTTATTCTTTAATTTTTTGAGACATTTGTATTACTGGACAATCACACTTTGCTTAAAGTACCGTCGGCAGGTCATAAGATTTAAGGTTTTCTCGCAAATCTTCACAATTGTTGATATTTATTACATATACATATGTGTGTGTATGTAGATTTGCTAATTTATTGCCTTAAGAAAGACAGGAAAAGATTTTCGATAATTAATTTCTTATATAATACCATTTGTATTCAAAATCGTAAGAGTTTCAAACATTTTTAAAAATACTAAAACAATTTTTTTTTGAAATCATTTATCGAGATCAGCAGTGTTATTTCGATAAACAATTTTTTTTTGCTTATATCGATAAATTATTACAAAAAAAAATTGGTTTAGAATTTTTGAATACGTTTGAAACTCTTTCCATTTTGAATGCAAACGGTATTATGTAAGAAATAACAAAACAAAAAAATATTGCATTAAAAAATTAATTTACTTAGAATATATTTGTTTTTATAATACTGAAAATCTTAATAAAAAATTATTTTTAAATTTAATTTATTTAATTTGAAAAGTAATTTTTAAATTTTTCATTCCAAATGCCGGTTTGAAATAAAATTGTAATCCCAAATATAGGATTAAAATAAAAAATATTTCTCAAAAATCGATTCGAGAAAACTGTTGATCGCAAGAATATAAAATTCAGTATGAAAAAAAATTATTTTAGAATTTAGACTTTTTGCGTTTTACTACATTGTGATTTTTGCTATTTTGAACTTAAGTTCATACAGAGTCATCACACTCTGCATCACTGGTCGGCAAAATAACATATTCAACCGATTTACATACATACATATATTTTACCAATTTTTAATACCGATTTTTTGGGTAAAAATTAAGTGTTTAACTATTGAATTAAAAAAAAAAATGTTTCTATTTGTAATCCAAAATTCTTAAATAAAAACATTCGCAACCTTGTTCCACATATTGGAAAATAAATATTAAATTAATGTCAAATACATAGTGAATGAGTTTAATATTAAGGGTCTAATATGTCGGAACAAGGTTAAAAATTTTTTGAATTCAAAAGCTTTTCATTAAAAATAGAAACGTTATTTTTTTTTAACAATAGTAAAAATTTAATTTTTAACCCCAA
This sequence comes from Bactrocera zonata, assembly GCA_037783105.1. Taxonomy (NCBI): domain Eukaryota; kingdom Metazoa; phylum Arthropoda; class Insecta; order Diptera; family Tephritidae; genus Bactrocera; species Bactrocera zonata. Next base: position 18,636 of record JBAWJQ010000541.1, read on the forward strand.
AATCACATAAAGGATTTGAAAACAAAAAATTTAATTTTTTTTTTCATTCTGCGAGCAATTTTGCATTGGACTAAGGTAGTGTATTACAGAAAAGATTTAATAAATTTTCGATTTTTACCAAATGTACTGAAAGCAGGTTAAATATTTCCAATAGAAGATTTATGTATTTATGTGTGTACATATGTATGTACATATATTGATATTAATTGTGGTAGTATTTATTGTAAGTTTACATAGAATTACCCAAATCTGCTTGAATATCTTTTTATTGTATGTATGTATGTACATACATACATATTTACATATGTATGTATATGTACATATTATATTCGATCAGCGGCCTTTACATGCGATGGGGCAAATCTCGTCACTGTTTTTGATACGACTGCGAACAGTCAAACTGTACTACCGCTATCGTCGCTAGAGTCAGTCAGCGAGTTATTGAGCCAGCTTGTTTATCTCTTGCTGCGCTGCATGTGTGCTTGCATATACATATGTATGGGTGTGTGTGTATATGCGTCTAAAGTTGTACAAATAAATGTACATACATATATAAGTATGTGCGTGCGTATGTGTGTACAGAGAAGATACTTTGCTACGTCAGTCCATCAAGCAAACAAATTTCATAAAGAGAAAATATCCAAAACAAAAATCGAATGATCGCCACACATTTTTTGCAATTAAAGGTTTTTTATTTTTATATTTTATAAAGTGGCAATGGTTGGCATTTAATTTGTGGTGATTTTTAGTTGAGTAAAATATAATAAATTATATTTTTCATTGCTTGTATTTTACATTTCCACCTTTGTGCTGTAAGTGATTTTATAATAAGAAAGCTACAAGCTGCCATAAAGGTAACATTTCAGTTTTCACGCGCGCACAGAGCGCAGAGCGACGATCGAGAGAGCGCAAACATAAGCATGAAGAGCGTTCATAAAATATTCAAACGGTGCAATGGGTTCATGCGCGTATATTTTACTCGATTTTTTCATGTGTATTCATTCGTTCTTGCTGTTATTTCTACAATTTTGTTATTATGCATATGTGCTTACATACAAACATACATATACAAATTAGATTTAAATCGTGTTATTTGTTCGGCTTTTGTACACTTTTCGTCATCGTTCTGCAGTTGCATGCATTTATTAGACAATAGTGAGGTATGGCACAGCGCCTATGGCTGTGGTGACGGCGACGGCGGCAGAAGTAGCCGCACCCACAATACTACATATAGCTGCCGGTCGTACTGTGAGTAGTGTAGGTATCATCAGACTCCACCACGTCTGTCGCCCAGCACATACTGCGCAACAACTTAACTTTCATACATACACACATGTACATATTTGCTGGTTGCGTATAAGTGTGTGTGTGTATCTGTGAGCACTTCGGGTTTTGCGTTCGCTTGAAGTCTTCGACCAACAAAACAAAGTGAGCAGAAAAGCGAAAAGCGAAGTGCGCACGGAAATTGAAAAATATAACAACTCCCCACTTTGCTTGCGCTTACAGTGTTGCCATATGATGCGGTTTTGTAAAGGCAGTACTTAATGGTTTGCGCAATAAGTGCGAAACTACAGTGTTTTCGTGTCTTTGAAAATGAATTGAAATGCCAAATTTGCTGTAAACTAAACAAAAATATATGCGGCCAAAAATAACTGTAACGAATACATACATGCATTTATAAATACATATACATATGCATACATATAAACCTATCTATAATATATGCGAAGATGCCCGCTTTCGCTTACACCTGCTACGCATCTATTTTGTATTTGTCTCTAGCTGCTAGCTACTAGAGCAAGTGCGTATTGTTGTTGCACGAAAACGTGATTTTTTGGCGGGAAATATCTGCAGCCGACAATACGCACTATATGTAGATAAAACACACACGCGCACACACACATTGACACACATTTTTATTTTTACGCACACAAAATTTACGAGTTGCTTCATACATGTTCGTTGGCCCGCTACGCATCTCGTACGCATCGCTCACCCTTTCGATAACACACATTTTCACTCTCGCATGCTCTCCTCCCCCATACTTGTTATTGTTGTTGTGTTTTTGGTTTTTTCACAACTCGCACTTGTATCGCTCATCTACATATGTATGTTGTTGTTTTGTATTTGTATCTTGTTTACTTTATAATTCTCTCCACTTACTGTTTCTCCAATTTGAACGGCCTTCGGTCCATTTTTGTAGCTGGATATTTACGATTTTTTTTCGTATGCGAATGCAGTCAAGGCGATACGCAGAATTGGCTTTTATGCGTGTAGTCTTTGTGGTCTGTTGTTGACGCGAGTCTGTGGGTGTACGACTTGCCATTGGAGCTCGCTTGACCCAGTAGGAAATCGTTGACTTTTGAAAATGGTTTTAATTTTCTTTGAAATTGTTGATCTTTTTCTTTTCAAATTTAAAATTTCGTTCAAGTTGTTTATCACTTTCTTTTCAAAAGCAAAAAAGAAACAATCTTAAATAATTAAATAAACTATAATAATAATAAAAAACATATTATACATAAGTTATGATTTTTAGTTTATACTTTTTGGTTAAATGTGTATGCATACTACTATTTTGTAAATATATTTGTTATTATCATGCTTAGAATATTGTCATTATCAAGTAAAATAAAATAGATGAAGTTGAACTCTTGATATGCCCTTGTTGTTGTGAAAGCCTTTAAAATTGTCGTCTGGAGTTAGTTTCTTTTGATTTGCTCAGCTGCGTTCACCTAATAAGCCAAAAGGGGTTATAGAAGTTATGAACTGGTGCTCACTTCCTCGATTTCTGAAATCTCGATCTCAAATTTGGCATAAACTTTTGTATTTGGCGATATATCTTCACGAAATTTAACATGGTTTATTGTATAAGGCATCAGTGCAATCTCCGATAAATTGTTCAAATCGGACCGCTATAGCATATAGCATATCGCTGCCATAAAAACGGGCCCATCAAAATCAAGCCCTGGTAAGGATTACTTTGAAAAACTACCTTTCGAAATTTGGCATACACATATTATTGTCCAAGACAACGCCACAGTCTCTGAATATAAAGTTCTTCAGTTAACGGTAAAGCTACCGGAGTTAAGGGATAACATGGGTTTCCTCAGTTTTTTTCAACACTTTTTCTCATATTTATATAAAAGATGAAATATTTTATTAGAATTTTTTATTGTTACAAACATATACACTATTAACAAAGAAATTCCGAAATTTTTGGAAAAAATGCGTATTTTAGTTAAAACCTTAACCTTGAACATGGACGAAAGAAAAAAAGCCGAAAAATGACTTTTTGGCAAACAGTTTTACAAAAAAATAAAAATTCAGACAATAAAAAAATTAAACTTTTTGAAACCCGTGAACCCATGTAACCCCTTAATGTTATTTTTGTCATGGTTTTAATTTTATTCTACACCTTTTGACATTCGTATTACCTTTGAAATTTTAATACTCTTAGCAGCCTCTCTTTTTACGTTTTCAACTATCAACTTGTAAATTAGGTAATCTGAAAGAAATAGCCTTAGCTTCGTTGAGTTTCCAAAAATTTTATAGTATTTAATTCCATTACTTATTATTTTCACAACCAATACAGTCGGCTTTCAATTGAAAGAAAATTTCCACAATTTTGCAAAGAGAGGCTTTAGTTAAAGTTTCCACTTTATTCCATAGGGCTCCATGAAAAATACCATAAATGGGCCTTTTTTACCGCCTATCTCCGGCTTATTAATTTTTTTTCCTACAGGGTGCAATACGGCAAATCGGATTGTCTGTGCAATGCAAATTCGTTTCAGGTGTTTATATATACATCTAGTCGTTAGTGGGTTTGGCGCACTGCTAATAGCTTGACACCAGTCGAACTGCAGGGATATTACATCTCTTGTGCCATTTCCGGTATGTTCCATGTACATGTGTACGTACTGGTTTAGGATTAGGATTAGAAAGCAAAAAATAAATGAAAAAACGGAATAAAATGCCAAAAACAATAACAACGAATAAACAAATCTCTCACTTGACATTGCAATTGCAGCCATTTTTTTTTCTCGATCAGCAGATTAAGCGCCTGCGGACCGGACGCTTTTACCTCGGAGCCAATCGCGAAACCCATTTTCAAGTGCGTACCCTGCGTTTTCATTTATTACGCACGTTCAATCGATAAATATATACATATACATACATAAATACAAATATAAATTGTGGCTCCTCATGTGCACAAACAAAACGTCAACTGCCGCGATACGAGTACGACAGTAGCGATAGCAGCGCATACTTAACCTACAAGTTGAGCATTTCACTGTTATTATTATTATGATTTTTTGTGGTTTGTTTTGATTTTGGTTTCTAAATTTCTTGCTTTTTTGTGTGTCAATTCATTTTACTCGATTTGCTGTGCAACTTTCGTAAATATTTATAAAACGTAAAAGCGTGTGGTCTCACGAGTGACCACAATATTGACGATTACGACGGTGTCAACCATGACTCGCTGGTGTGCTGATAAGTTGTGATGGCTCATAGTTTTCTTCGTTTGTACATTTGTATATACATATTTGTGTAGAGATTACACAGTTTTTATAGAAAGAAAGCGGCAAAAGAAAGCTGCTCAGCGCCAGTGCCAGTGCGTTGAGTCGCGACGCGTTCATTATGTTGACTTTAATCCACCATTTTTTGTCGTGTTTTTTGTAGTTTTTTGTTGTTGTGTGCAGCTTAAAGCGGTTGTTATTATTTGGCCCGCCATTTTGTTGTTTTAACTTCAGCTTTGTTTATAACTTATAACTGTAAATAAGGAAAAAAAACAGCAAAAATAGTTTTGTTTTGTATTGTATTGGCTTCGGCGCTGTCATCAACGGTTTAGCGTCTTTTGTCTGTTTGGTTTTGGTTTTCGAGACGTCTGCCTTTCGTGTTTGGTATAACGCGCTTCTGACGTTGCGACGGCGGCCAAACCTGGTTTATTTACCTTCATGCCAACACGTTCAGCAGCATGCCTTGGCCGAAACTACAATGCATTGTATACATATACTATACGAGTATGTGCATATTTATGTATGTGTGTTTGAGTTTATGGCCAAGCGTCGTATTGTCTCTTTGACTTTGCCACTAATCACTTAGTCGCTTGTTTTGCGGTTTGACTGATTGCCTGAGTGGCAGTTTGCCTTCGCTGGCTAAGTGTGCAGTGCTTAGCCTTTTAAGTGTGTCCCAGTTATGAGCTCGCTCGCTGATTGGCTGTTTTCAAATATTTTGTCTGTTTTGTTTGGGTCGAAATAATGGTGAAAACTTGCAATGCGCGACTTTTCGGTTATGTGTCTGGTTATTAGTTAGTTGAGAGCTGTTTGTTTACTTTTTTATGTTTAATTTTTTTTTCGCTTATTTTTATTTTATTTTTTTCGTAACATTTCATATAATGTGGAATGTGTTGTATTATAGTAATTAGTTTGTGTAGCAAATGTGCATTTTCGAAAGTATTCCAGCTGCTGTAAAAGCCATGCTTAATTAAAATGAAAAGTGTGCAGCAGTTACGAAAAAATCTAAGGCGAGTGAAAATTAGTTGCAGGTTATATTTTGGTTTTTATATTTTATATTTCCAAGTGCCGCAGCAGTTTAGATTTGCACTTGAAAGTGTGAAAGTAAAAAATTTGCTTCGTTGTGGTAAATTTAAGCGTAATATAAAATTATTGTAATCTAATAAAAAATGTTTGACCAGAAAAATTATATTTATGTGCCTAATAAACCTGCTGATGCCCGTCAACACTTAATTTATAATTGCTTCCCAATTTTTTCTAAACAGCTTAATAGATTTTAGTATAAATTTTTGTTTTGACTGGATCCATAATTAGTTGCAATCAAAAGTATGACTAATTGTAATTGCTGCTTATTTTTAATGGCGATTTTTGGTTGGAAATCTATTTGTGTGAATTTTTCGTAATTCGGTGGATGAAATTTACTGTTTAAGCATATAATAGATAGGACTCTGCAATTAAAAACTAAATTTTGAAAATATTGTTTCACAGTCTATTCGAATTGGAATTTCAAGAACAAGACCAATCATGTATGTAACTTTCTCATTTTTGTCGAGTTTTTTTGGATTACTAAATAATTAGCAAATATGGAATTATTTTTTTTTTTACTTTTCAGTCTTGTATTTGAGATAAAATTTTTATTCAAACTTTCATTTGAGATTAACATTTTTTTCAATCCGTTATTTGAGATAATTTTTTTTTAATTTTCAATTCAGTATAATAAAACAATCTTAAGATATAAAATTTGTTTTCATCTGTTCTTAGATTTTCAAGGAATTTTTAAATTTAATAAAATTTTTTTCTTTAAAATTCTTTTTAATTTGATTTTGTAATTTAAAAAAAAACTTTTTTTTATTTTTTAAATTTTTTTTTATGATTTTTTTTAATATATATTTTTTTTAATTTTCTTTTTAATTTATAAAATTAATTTCTTTAATAAAATATTTAAATTGAACTTTTTTGCTTGTATTTCTATATTATTTAAAAAATTAAATTCTTTGTTGTACAAATTCCAATTCCCGAAGACATCACGTAAATTTTGCCTATTGGTAATCACATAGTATATATGTACATATATACATATGTATTTATGAGTATTTGCTACCAAGCATTTATTATCAATTCTGTGCCAGATTAGAGCAGCAGTTAGTGCGCTTCCACCAAATGCAATCTATTTGGCTTCATCGAGCGATCGATAATTGCACTCTTTCCATTAGCTTATTGCAAACATCAAATCTTGCTGTGTGTGTGTGTGCTCATATGCATGCGTGTTTATGTGTGTGTTGATTACGTGTTGGCATTATATGCATTTCGATTTCACTCGAGTCCGTGATTATCAACAGTTGGCACAATGATATGCATTTTATTGCCATTTCTGCGTCGCAGGTAATGTGACATGTTTGTATTTGTTGTTGTATGTCAAGCGATCATATGAACGTTATTTGTGCTTTGCGCGTTTACTGCTTGAGACAAATTGATAAGCGCTTACATTCGGATGCGTGTGAATGGACTTACTATTCTGAAGGTCATTCGCCATTTGCCATTTGCCGATCGCGGCGCCTCGTCGAAGAAGTTGGCAGTGTAAAGCTGCAATATAATGCAAAACATAAGCAGTATTAATGAATAATCAACAGCAATCATAAATGTACTAATTTTTTATTTTGCTATTAAATGCATATGTACTGATCGTTTTCTTTCTCCCTCTCTCCTTCTCTCTTTTAGATGTGATGCCGAAGCGAAAAGCCATACCACCGCCTTAGATGCTGATAAATAAAGTTTTTGATGGATGTGATAATGCGGGTTATGTACTAAGTGTTTGCTACTGCAGCTGATGGGGAGAGCACATTGATTTGACTACTGTGAAAATTTAAAACAAAAACAAAAACACAAAATGATAATTACACACCAGGCGGAGACATTGGTTATGAGCTGCGTGCAACTTAAAACGCCAATTGCCAAATTAGTGAAATTCATTTTTTTTTAATTTAATTTTTGAAATTATTTTTTTAATTATTAATTTTTTTTATTAATTTTTTTAAATTGTTTTTTTTTTCATTTTTTTATAGTTTTTTTATTAAAATTTATTCTTAATTTTTTTTTAACTTTTTTAAATTATTTAAAAAAATAAATTAAAAATATATCAAAAAAATTTGAAAATAAATTTTTATAAAATTTAAAAAAAAAAACAAAAACATATTTTTAAATCATTTAAAAAATTAAACAAATTTAAAAATATTTTTTTTATAATTTTTTTTTATAAAAATTTGTTTTTAATTTTTTTTAAATAATTTAAAATAATTAAAAAATTTAAATAATTCAAATAATTAGAAAAAAATCTATTATTTTTTTATTATTATTTTTTTAATTATATTTTCTTGTATGAAAGATCTACTCTCGTTGCTGCTAAAAAAAGTCAAAGTGGCGTGGCGTGTTAAGTTTAAAAAATATATATGTACATACATACTTACATATGTTTATGAAGCAGCGAAATAGTGTGTAGAGTGGCTGGCCAGTGCAATTTTATCTTTTTTATTTTATTTTAATTTTTTTTTATTTGACGAGCATTTAAGTTTTCACTCCTCCCCCATATCATCATGTCAATCGTTCAATTTGTTGGCCTGTGTTATTAACCAAAACATTCATACAAAACAAAAAAAAAAAAAAAAACAAAAACAAAAAACTTTGGAATGATCTCAATTTAGCAATGTTGTAGTGTGTGTATAAGAGTATTATTTTTCCTCTTTATAAAAAAAAGAAATATATATAAAATTACCAAAAAACATAACACACATTACATAATATAAAAACTAATTATTTTAATTGAATGTACATCGAATTTGTATTTTTAATGTGAGTTGAAAATGATTACAAAATTTTTAAACAAATTAAATTAATTATTTTAATTTACGCACATTTTAACAATTCATAGAACTACAAAAGCAAGCAAAACTACAACACAAGCAAAAAAGTATACAAAAAAATTTATGAAAATAAAATAGATGTGTAAAAATATTCAACAAACAATTTTGTAAGCAAATTAAAAAAAGAAATATGTAATAAAAACTGCACCGTTAAGAGTTATGGTTGAATGCATGCAACAGTTTATTTTAAAAAATTTCAAAAAATAGCATTTAAAGTGCTAAAAGATTAAAATCATGCTTTGAAGAAAAAATCTAAAATTGTATGCAAAACAAAGAATAATTTGAAAAAGTTTAAATTTGGTATAATTAGAAAAAATTAAAATTTGTATAATTAGAAAAAAATTTTAATTTGTGCTTGTTATATAACCATAAACTCTCGCTGGCGCAGTGGCATTTGTTGGTGTTGTATTGAATGCACTGAAGCATATGCGCAAGGGCAATAGTCGAAAGTAGTGAGTTTTAACTTTTAAATACAAAAGCAAAGAGCAACAACAGTAACAATAACAATAATAACAATATTTGCAACCTTTTCTAGCAACTTATTTGATTATGTGTAATTGTAATTTATTTGGTTTGCTGTTAGTGCATTTTAAGCATTTCAAACTCTTCAATTCCCTCATTCATTTTATGATCGATCAATTATAAATATTATTTTAGTTCTTTAGTGACAATTTTTTTGCTTAAGATATACATATATACATATATATATATATTTTTAATTAAATTTAATTTTAAATTGTTTTAATTAATTTTTAAATAAAGTTTTTGCATATTTTTGTTTTGTTGATTTGTACATAGTAGATACAACAAACTATGCTATGTAGTAGTATTAGTATGTAGAATGTGTGTTTTGTGTATGCACTTGAGCTGATCGTTTGTGCTTCAGTGTTTTGTGCAAGTGAAACCCAGTAAACAGCTTACAACTGTAGATATTCTTATGTATGTAAATTATGAAGAAACAAAAATAATATATAATTGTAATTATTTGATTATCAGTGTGAGAAAAATTGTAAAAATTACTTAAGCGTATAAATGTAATAAAAAAGTATATCAAAATAGCTTTTGTTATTGGCAAATGAACAATTTAATAAAATATATATTTGAAAGAAAAATTAATTTTGACAACTGGTCGTTTTGGTTTCGAACAAAAAATGGAATAAAACTTACGCGTCTAAGGTGGGTATAAAACGGTATTTAACTTGATTATGAACGGCAGAAAATATTTTTCTAATAATATATTGGTGAAAAATTAGTTTTTTACTTTGGAGAATACTGTTAGGGTAAGCATTTATTCATTTTGAAAATTATGTAGAAGTGCTACGCTTACATAGGAGTAATGTTTGCAGTGGTACTCATTTCTGAAATCTTTGTCGCTCAAAGAGGTATAGGGTCTCCGAAGTTTCCCTTTGGGTGTTATAAACTTAGTGTAAAATATAGGGTGATTTTTTAAGAGCCTGATAACTTTTTTTAAAAAAAAAACGCATAAAATTTGCAAAATCTCATCGGTTCTTTATTTGAAACGTTAGATTGGTTCATGACATTTACTTTTTGAAGATAATTTCATTTAAATGTTGACCGCGGCTGCGTCTTAGGTGGTCCATTCGGAAAGTCCAATTTTGGGCAACTTTTTCGAGCATTTCGGCCGGAATAGCCCGAATTTCTTCGGAAATGTTGTCTTCCAAAGCTGGAATAGTTGCTGGCTTATTTCTGTAGACTTTAGACTTGACGTAGCCCCACAAAAATAGTCTAAAGGCGTTAAATCGCATGATCTTGGTGGCCAACTTACGGGTCCATTTCTTGAGATGAATTGTTGTCCGAAGTTTTCCCTCAAAATGGCCATAGAATCGCGAGCTGTGTGGCATGTAGCGCCATCTTGTTGAAACCACATGTCAACCAAGTTCAGTTCTTCCATTTTGGCAACAAAAAGTTTGTTAGCATCGAACGATAGCGATCGCCATTCACCGTAACGTTGCGTCCAACAGCATCTTTGAAAAATACGGTCCAATGATTCCACCAGCGTACAAACCACACCAAACAGTGCATTTTTCGGGATGCATGGGCAGTTCTTGAACGGCTTCTGGTTGCTCTTCACCCCAAATGCGGCAAATTTGCTTATTTACGTAGCCATTCAACCAGAAATGAGCCTCATCGCTCATCGGACACGGACGCGAAACACATTTCGAACCGAACACTGATTTTGGTAATAAAATTCAATGATTTGCAAGCGTTGCTCGTTAGTAAGTCTATTCATGATGAAATGTCAAAGCATACTGAGCATCTTTCTCTTTGACACCATGTCTGACATCCCACGTGATCTGTCAAATACTACTGCATGAAAATCCTAACCTCAAAAAAATCACCCGTTATATCGTATTCACAGCTTAAAATTGGCGTCGATAATTAATATGTTTTATTTGTTTGATTTTGGAGGGGTAGTAGCCTAGTATTTCTACTGGGTGTCAGACCACAAAAGCATCGAGGGCAATGAAATAGTGGACGAGATTGCTGCGAATGGTGTACGGATAAAATCCGAAAACGTGATTAACATTGGAAAACCCATGCTTGTCTATACGTCGATATTGACGTAAGTATGGCAAAGAAACCCGATAGAACGAGTTATCTGGATGCAAAACTGCGAAAGTCATGTGCAAAACGGTATATCGGAAGTACACAAAATTCCTATTGGCACTCGGTGTCCTAAATGATGACCTCTCCTCTTGGCCTTAGCAACTGAACTCCACATGGTATCGAAAAGGACCAAACCGGTCTATGCGTGGCTTATTAGCCTACCAGATTAATCTAATCTCACCTATATACGATTTCTTCTGACTAGAGAGCAAGTAGCAAAGAAATGACGAAGTTATTACGCAAGTTTATCCCAATTTAAAAAAATCGGCTCCTCTCTGTATTCTGTCATACATATATTTAGTTCAAATAGTTTTGATACTTCAGGTATTTTTCAATAAATGCCAACCCCTGCTGGTTTCAACAATATATCTCAGCCAAATTACTTCGGGCTGTCATTATAATCATTGCAATATAAGTATATGACCACACAACTACAAACTCGTTGTTATTAGCAGCGAGCGTATAAAGAGCATCCATTTTGACGTCGTCAATGCGCCGAACAGTTAGTTATCCATCATTAAAACCAAGTAGAACCAAAAAGTTGTTCATTAATTGATAACGGTTTACCTGATTTTCAACGAAGATGCATGATCACTGTGTAAATCAAGCAGTTGGAAAGCAATTCGAACACAAATCATATTGGCATCGATTGAAGTTAATATCAATTATACAGATATACGTACTATATAAATGCTAAGCAGCGTCTAAACTAATACTGTCTAAAGAAAGTTGATGAATCACTGCGCATTATAGTGCTAGTCTTTGCCCATTAAGCGCTGCAAGCGATGCACCTGCATTCTAGCGGATTCCACTCGCACACAGATAATATACATAAATACGAATGTGACTAACGTCGGCGCCATCTAATCTCGGCGAACAAAGCAAATTCCAGCGAAAACTTAGGGACAAACGAACCATCGCTCATATCACCAACCGGCCTATTAGACGGTGGTGTGTATAGGTCGTTCGGCTAGTTTATTTTATACCTTGGGGTCATTAAAAGCCAAGCTTTGGTCGCCTTAAGAGCCTTAATTAGAGAGTCGAATCTGGCTGGCGACTTTAGTTCCATTTTTATTTCCGATGCGATCGCAACAAGCTTCATAGGCGCTTATATGTTTACTTGCATACATACAAACATTTTTACACATACAGACACACATGTACTGTGTTCATGACTTCATGTGCGTGCCGGTTCAGGTGTGCAAGTGTACTTTGCGCTGTGGAAATGACCATATGATTGCTTTATTATATTTACCGTTGTGCGGCAAAGAAAATAGTCTGAGAAAATGACTACGAAAGAGGGAAAACGGCAGTGAAATGATGAAACGTAATGAATAGGCATATTCAACTGAACACATCTACCTCATACATACATACATATTTATATGTATATAGAACATTCATTCGTTTGTAAGTGCTTTCGTATGTATTCATGTACATATGTATGTAATCATGTTTGTGTATAATTACATATGGGCATAATTACCGTCTTGTGAAAGTTACAAATGTTGGCTACGCCAACCCAGAACGAAATTTCACATCAAATTAGGGAGTTTTAGGGATTCTTTCGCTTGACTTTTTGCTTTTCACGCTAAAATATTATACAATACATGCGTGCATATGTACATATGTAATATGTATGGTTTGTAAGCAGGCGTATGCGTGCACATACATACATATATTTTACAAATGCAAACAAAACGTAATTGTTTGACTTTTTAATCTTTGTTTCTTCATTTGTTTCGGTCAAATAAAAGCGCTTTATGCTGCTTTGGAGTTCTTTCTAAGGGCGCAACGGTTCTAGGCAGGTTGGCAGGTTCATTACTCTTAGCGAGAAATACGCGTACATGTTTGCGAGTGGAAATTCATAAGCTCTGTCTGATATCTGAATTTGAAATTTTTTAAAAATATAAATTTCTCATTTCTTTATAAATTCCAGCAGTCTGCATTCGGTCATTGGTGAAGCAATTTTTCCGAGAGCGACTGAGTCATTGGTGAAAACAAAAGTTTCTTATTCAAAGTTAGACTCTATAAGAAAAAGATTATCCTCAGTTCACAAATAAAAATATTTTTATGTTTTCGTACGAGAATTTGATTTTGAGCGGTCGGTATGTACATACATATGCAGCTAAATTCTACTGCGCTTTGTTCTGCACAATTTTTTCTTTGTTTGGCAATGTTTATTATTATTCGAAAGTAATTTCTTTGGCATTTACTTTTTGAAGATTAGTTTTATCAAATGTTGGCCGCGGCTGCGTCTCAGATGATTCAGCAGTTGAGTCCAATTTTCGATGACTCGTTTGAGCTTTTCCACTGGTCACCGGCTAATGTTGTGCTCCGCGGTCTGAATTGAAGCGGGATTGTCCGCATAGACTTTAGACTTTACATATCCTCACAGGAACAAGTCGAACGGTGTGATGTCACACGATTAGTCGAAAACGAGAAATTTTCTGCTAACCGAAGTGTTCTCTCGAAAAATCCATTGGTTGATTTTAAAGAGGCTTAGCTTCAGCAATATATTTCCTCAGCGTACAGTATTGCGCAAAATATATGCAACAGTTGTGTTTGTAAAACGTTGCAATGCATGACATTAAACCTTAAATCTTCGTGTTAGAGTTTCTAGAGTAGATTATTTATTATACCTCTCTACCGATAATACATTGATACCACACGGCGTACCACACTGTTTTCGAATCCGCGAACCTGGTAATAAGTGGTGTCATTATAATAAATCTACTCGCGAAGGAATGAAGACAACGCCGATTATGGAAGAAAGATGGAATAGCAACAGGCGCATTAAACAAATACTTGAATTCTGGCAAAATCGGTGGACAAAGCCACACAAAGAAAGATGGATCGTCAAACTAATCAAAGAAATGCAGGTCTGACACTGTAGGTAACATGGTGTGATGAGTTAATAATTAACACAGATGATCTCAGGTCACTAGGCGACGCTGAGGTAATGATAAATCAGTTCCGGTGAGTGAGGTAATAATGGCAAGGGAAAGATCCATGATATAGAGTGTTTTAGTGCGTACACCCCACAGTGGGTAAGCACTTCTTACGGCTTAAAAAAAAAGAATTAATTTTGTAAGGGGAACCTTAAGCTTCGTTAAAAGAACAAATGAAGTAATCCAGACAAACAGCGAACGTCACTTAAGTTACATCAAGTTTGTTCACCACTCCTCAAATATTAATACTTACGGTCACAAAGTTTCGATATTTGCGAGCAGAGTTCAACCATGAAATTAGTTTTGGGCACTCACATATTGCTTTTTAAATTGTTGATGCGCATTTTTCTCAAAATGGGGGTTTCAAAGTCGGTGACCAACATTATTTTAATTTTAACAGGAGATTCCTAAATATATTTTTTATTATTTAATATAATTTTTTTTAATCAATGCATATTTTTATAAGCAATTTAAATCCGAAACTTTGGTCAAAATAAATCGCCATTTTGTCAAACAAAAAAAAAAAAAAAATTTGGTTAATTCCTTCGACTAATTACTAGATTTAACATTACTTTAACGAAGTCAGTTTAATTTTTAATTCCAGAGGATGCAATTCAGAGATATAGTGGTCACCGCAAAATGTCTTTTTTGAGAGGAACTCCCGGAAACCGGCTGTAGATACTTTCCAAATAAATATTTTTACTAATACTAAGTCTTAAAATACAGTTAAAAGATACTATAATATGTGCGCAATTTTTTTGGACCTCTAACTGTATATAACCCCTTAATTGAATTGAAGACAGCTAACAATTTAGTTTCAACAAGATGTATATATTTTGCCCAATGCTGTGATTTTTGTGTCTTTATACAAATTATTGCTTATTTCTTTGATATACTTGTATATTTATGTGATTGCGTTGCGCTTTTGACACATTGAAATGACTGCACAAATGCTCAGCGGCTAAATAGAAAATCACTTTAGTTACCTTGAAATTCTGTGATTCTCTACATTAGACATAAATCTAGAATTTTATACTTTTTCAATAAATACCAATACAAACGCGCATATACAATTCATATGTGTACATACTGTGAGCGTCAAAAATAAGTAAACAGCCATCCAATTATTATTAAAGTGTTTATTACAACGCAGTTTTTAATACAATAATAAAAAGTTTTATTATAGAATTCAAGGCATATATTATAAGAGTTTAACTTAGTATTAATAATAAACAAAAACTAAGCACAGCCAAAAATAATTAGCTTAAACTAAAAATACTCTCGTTTTTTCGCGTCAAAAAAAAAAGTAAACAGAGTACTGTACAGTTACAATCTATGTACATAAAGTAAATTAATATTCATTCTAGTATTTTGTTTACTTTCCTTTGGACTTCTAGACCTCACTTGCTCTTCTTGGCATGTGTTCTGCAACATTTTTTTTTAAATTCTTTGCTCCATTCTTCAATCAAAGCCTTATTTAGGTCGTCCTTGCTTGAAATGTCCTTCTGCCTGATTTTTCGGGCAAGGTGCTCCCACAGATGCTCGATTGGATTAATGTCTGGCGTCTGTGGAGGGTTATCCCGAGTTTTGGTGTTCGATATAACAGCCACTCAAAAACAATTTTGGACTCGAGTTTAGGATCGTTATCCTGTTGAAATATTCAGTTTCCTGATAGGCCTAATTTTTCAATGCTTTGAGAACCGCTATTTTTTTAAATGTTGATATAATCCAATTGGTTAATCGTGGACTCAATAAAAACGAAATTCCGAACACCAGATATTGCCTTACAGCCCCAGACCATAACCGATCCTCCACCGTCCTTTACGGTGTTGGTAACACACTTATCATTAAAGGCTTTATTTTTGGGTCGCCAAATTTTACGAGGTTGTTTCGATTCAAATACTTCGAATTTGCTTTCGTCCGTATAAAAAATGTTTTCCCAGAAGTTTTCAGCCTGATTTGTGTACTGCTTTGCAAATTCCAAGTTCATCTGTTGATTCGCCTTTGATGCATAAGACATTTGGCGTAGTACTCGTCCATGCAAACCGCTTTTGTGCAACGTTCTCCTGATCGTACTGGCATTTACTGGTTTACCCGATATCTTCCCTATATCATCTGATATTTGAACATCGTTTGAAGCTGGATTTGTCTTTACTTCCCGTACTATTGATGGCGCTTCAGTGTAAGTAAGGCGCTTTGGTCGGCCCGGTGCTTAAAAATTTTCAACAGTCTGATGTTTACATGTTTATCAATAATTTTTTTTATTGTGCAATAGTGTCTTCCAACTATTTCTCGGATTTCCCGAAAAAATTTACCTTTTTTTATGCAAATCTAATATGATTTTTTAACCGTTTCAGTGGTTGTTCGCTTACCCATTACAAATTTTGAATTTTAGCGACTTAACCTCAAAAAATACAATAATGATATAAAAAAATATGTTTTACTACACTCACTCTCTCGAATAGTAACGGTTTCCAAAGGAAATTTGGCGGTTCCCCGAAATAAGTATTAAAAACAGACAACGGTTGTTGCCACTGTTTACTTTTTTTGACGCGAAAAAACGAGAGTATTTTTAGTTTAAGCTAATTATTTTTGGCTGTGTTTAGTTTTTGTTTATTATTAATACTAAGTTAAACTCTTATAATATATGCATTGAATTCTATAATAAAACTTTTTATTATTGTATTAAAAACTGCCTGGTAATAAACACTTTAATAATAATTGGATGGCTGTTTACTTATTTTTGACGCTCACTGTATGTATAATATGTATATAAAACGAAATTTATGAGAGATGTAAGGTTTTGGTGGGGAAATTGGCATACCATACGTGCTTTAAATTGAATTGAAAATCTACTTTATTATTTAGAAAAAAACAAAAATTATTTTAGATTCATAATATTAAGCAGAGTGTTAGACTTTTCTATACATTCTTTTATTATACACATATTATTTTGAACATTTATTTTTATACCCTGGACAGGGTATATTAAATTTGTCATGAAGATTTTAAAACCCAGAAGGGAGCGTCGGAGGCCATATAAAGTATATACATATATAGTATACATATATAAATGAAACGACGCTGTTGTTAACTCGGCTATAATCGCATAAGCGGTGTCTACGCCAGTAAAGAAGAAGTAATGATCAGTATGCTGAGCTGTGTCGATTTAGCCATGTCCGTCTGTCTGTCTGTTCATCTGTATACATACGAACTAGTCCCTCAGTTTTTAAGGTATCGTTTTGAAATTTTGTAAACGTCATTTGCTCTTCAAGAAGCTGCTTATTTGTCGGAACTGCCGATATCGGACCACTATAACATATAGCTGCCATACTAACTGAACGATCAGAATCAAGTTCTTGTATGGAAAACTTTCATATTTGACAATGTATCTTCACAAAACTTGGCACACTTTATTTTCTAAGATAATAATGTAATCTCCGAAGAAATTGTTCCGATCGGCTTACTGTAGTATATAGCTGCCATACAAACTGAACGATCGGAATCTAGTGCTGGTATGGAAAACTTTTGCATTTCACGTGGTATCTTCACGAAATTTGACAAGGATTACTGCTTAAGGTAAGAATATCTCCGAAAAAATTGTTCAGATCGGATTACTATAGCGTATAGTTTCCATACAAACTGAACACATAGTTATTAGAAGAAATGCACCTGTGAAGGGTATATTAGCTTCAGTGCAGTCGCTCCTGTTGATTGGTTGAGAGATGTGTTGACAAAATACGAAGGCGGTGCTTCGAAACACTTCTATGACATCGTGGCAAGTGATGTATCGTGGATTTACGCGTATGGGTCCGAAAGTAAACAGCAGATGAGCCGCATCCAACAAAAGTTCGGGCGCTAAGCACTTGTCTTTCAAGAAATCAGTAAACCCAACCACCGAAGATGGATCACTCTTCACCAAGATAATGCGAGCTCTCAAACAATTGCATTTTTGAGCACTCAAACCTTCAATTTGATGGGCCATCCACCGTACAGTCTTGACTTGGTACCCAATGATTTCTTTTTATTTTTTTTAATAGGTCAACGATTTTCGACAACTTAAGAGGCGGTTGAAGTATTCGGAGCGCTTGTTTTTGAGTCACCTCAATCAATCAGAGTGGCGGGAGAGATTTTAAACGAGAATGTTTTTAAACACAATAAAGCAATTTTCGCTATAATCGCGTAAGCGGTGTCTACGCCAGTAAGGAAAGCAATTTTCAATGATGAAAATTTGTTGTTGTTC
Source organism: Bactrocera zonata (assembly GCA_037783105.1). NCBI lineage: Eukaryota > Metazoa > Arthropoda > Insecta > Diptera > Tephritidae > Bactrocera > Bactrocera zonata. The sequence continues at coordinate 36,889 of JBAWJQ010000541.1, forward strand.
TCGAATCAAAGTAGCTGTCATGCCGACCTCGATTGTTTGATTTAATTTTATTTAGCTTTGCTTTGATTTTCTTTTCTATTTTCTTAGTTGACCAAAGTAATATATTAATTTTTACATAGTTGCCAATATAGTATATGCATGTATGTATGTAAATTGTATTATGATGGCCTTGGAAAGTATAGTTTGCACACAAGCCATTTGCACGTATACGTTCCCCAGTATGCCAACAAACCGTGTAGGGAAATGCACTGACGCCACTCCACTGTATTGTGCGCAAAAGCTCGTGAGTGTTTGGTGTTTTCCAGATGAGCATTTGGCAAATTAGCCGTAGTGTTGCTGTACAGATAGTTAAATCAAAGCAATTTAGGCAGGAAATATAGAAAAATTCTATAATCTGCATTATTTAGACTCGGACAAGCATTTTAACGAGCTGTCTCCTGTGGGTTTTGTTGCCTTGGATGTAAGATCGATTTTGCATACATATGTATTTGTACCCACAATTCATGAAACAATCATTGCTTTTGTAAGATTTACTCTCGTTTATTTTCATTCTACATTACAGAAATGAGAAAATATGTACCAAATCGTAGATGCCTTTATAATGTCAGTTTTGTTTTGAAAAGAAAAAAATAAAAATTAAAAAGAAAGAAGAATGAAGATGACGTCTAAGTAAACAGAAAGGAAGTTATAAATGTGTTATATTTCAACAATATGCCTTTTACGAGCATTTCTTTTATAACTTTTGCTTTCCCTTTTCCTGCAGGGTATGCTTTTTGGTCTACAATAGGTTTAAATATATCACATTACAGTCGGTTGCTAAGTGCAATTATTGAATATGTCCGACAGCCAAGTGCTTAGGAGCTGTATTGCGTCATCGGCGGCCAATTTCATTCCGTTGGCTTCGTTGTGTTTACTCAGGCAGCAACCAAAAGTAATTTTTACTCGAAAAAATAATTTAGTATGGTTAATTTTTGATACCGATAAGATTGTTTGCACTTCCATTTTATTTATTTTTCTGCTGAGAAAAATAGAAATAGAAAACAGATCTGAGGTGAAAATTTATTAATTATGACTCCTAACGACTTGGTTGAACCGAAATACACAGCACACTTGAATTTGGGGTTGTAAAAAGTAAGCTGTACAATTTACATACATTAAACAGTTATTAAATAAGCCCGTAGGATCAGGTCGGCCCATATACGCAAGTTAGGCAATTGCGATGGGCGCAATAATTTTAGGGCTTGATGGTTTGATGGGTATGTAAACAAGCATAATTGTCGCATTTTGGACGAAAAGCAATCTGAAGAGATTCAAGAGCTGGAATTTCATCCAGAAAACAACGGTTTGGTGTGGTTTACACCAGCCCGTAATCATCGGTTCATATTTCGTCAGCTGAAGACCTAAATTTTTTGATTCCAAGACGTTCTCAAGTATTGGGACTGTCTCAAACCACAACCTGGCGGATTTTGAGAAAGGATTTGGGCTTGTATCCGTATGAAATTGTTCTCACTCACGAACTGAAGCCATTGGAAAACAACCATGTCATGAATTCGCTGATTTTTCCTTGGAACAATTTGAAAGCGATAACGATTTTTTATGAAAATCTGCTTCTCCGATAAGGCTTACTTTCATTTTTCATGAACAACCATAACATTCACCTAAACTGACAGTTATGCAGGTGTGATTTTTGATATCCATGCTCCAGTTCGTACTTCTCTCGATATCCCAGTTGGTGACACTGTTACTGTCAATGGAGAGCGGTATAGATCGATGCTAACCAACTTTATGGCCGCAATATGGCAGCAGTCCATCTTGATAGCATGTGGTCGCCACCAAGACGAGTGACCATGAGTTACGCAGCATATGAAATTACCGAAGTACTTCTGATGTACCAGTTTGCACATTGACTGTTTGCAAGAAATTGTGACATCGCATGGTTCCATCGGGATTTGATTTTCTTAACACCATTGACTATCTGTTGAGATCGGTTGTTTAGACAATGCATGGGTTTTCCAATGTTTCCTGGTTCCCATTGTGCCCCGCTCTAGGCATTTCCTGCAGTCTTCTCGATATGTCAGCCTCAGCTGTACACCAATCTTGGCAAACTCTTCCACTAATTCAAGTTGCTTATATCTGTCAACACTTTTCACTGCTGTCCTGCTTCTCAAGCCACTTCTGGCCGATATGCGATACGAGGTTGCTGCCTTGATTGCTGCTTGGTTGTCTACGTAGATGTTGTCTCTGGAATTGCCTGTAGGTGCATTAGAGGTCTGCTCCACGGATTTCGCAATAGCAAAGACCTCAGCTTGAAATATACCGCATTGGTGCGGCAACTTAAAAGGATCCCGTATGTCTAATTCTGGACAGTATATACCCGCTCAACAGCCATCTCTTGAATCTTCTTCCCAGTTGAAAAGTGGGGTCATGTAGGTGTTTGCCCAATCGCTATTACTAAATAAAAAGTTTTCTAGTAACTCTATCTATGTGTCATGCTATGGACTACCTACTATATGTACATATGTATATCAATTACGCATTAAGCGTCGTTTAACGACTACGAGGTGTGTTCAAAAGTATCGCGAATCGTAACTGACAGTTTTCTTCGATTGCAGGGGCGTGGTGCATCATGAGTTCTTGCCACAGGGAAGAACGGTCAATGAGGAATATTACCTGCAAGTTACGCGCAATTTGTGTGAAGCAGTCCGCCAGAAACGCCCGGATTTGTGGAAGAACGAAAATTGGCATTTGCGTCACGATAACGTCCCTGCTCACACACATCGTTGCTTGTGCGCGACTTTTTGGCCAAAAACAACACACTAATGATGCCGCAGTCACGTATTCCCAGATCTGGCCCTGTGACTTTTCTTGTTCCCTAAACTGAAGAGGCCCATGAAAGGACGACGTTACGTTTCTCTGACGAGATAAAGACGGCATCGAAGGAGGAGCTGAAGAAGATAAAAAAGTGATTTTTGAAGTCTTCGAAGATTGGAAAAACCGTTGGCACAAGTGTATAATATCTCATGGGATTACTTTGAAGGGGACAAAATAGATATTCATGAATAAATAAATAATTTTTGAAAAAACACAAAATTTGCGATACTTTATGAACACACCTCGTATATGATTCTGCAAAAACTTTCATCTCATTTTTGTTGAATTTGAAATGTCAGTTACTCATACTAATATTCAGCTCTAGTAAAGGGGTTGAGAGTCTTTTGTAATACATATAACGGTTGCGCTTGGAGAGCTTTGCAAAATTCAATTTCTTGACATGTCATGTTGACACATGACAGTTATGCGGTGGGAAGATTACGTTTTATGGTAAGAGGCCATAAATCAGCACAAATTCACACAACTTTCAAGTATTGTTTTCAGAACTTTTACCGTTAGGTCACATATTATTGGCGAAATTTACAATACAATGAGCATTAAAAAAACGAGCTGCTGTAATAATAAATCAATTGAAAGTAAATAAAAAGTGTAATAAACTTTTTTAACGAAATTAGTAATATATGTGCTTACGTTGTACTTACATACATACATGAGAACAAATGTACATACATAAGTATATATTACAAGACATATAGTGGCATGGATGGTCGTAGCGTCTCTAATGGGCGTTTTATGTTGCCAAATGAATTAGTTCCTAACTTAACCATCTGCCACGCCTATTACTCTACCCTTCGTACGCTCATCGCAATTTGCTGGAACAAATGAAGCAATAAAATGAAAATAAATAAATTAAAGAATATACATACATACATACATATGTACATATGTATATTGATATGTGCGATCATATGTTTGTATGTGTCACTGACGTAATTTACAGCTCATTTGATTTACGAACACGGATTATGTTCGGTTTGCTTTCGTCGTTTTTCTGCAACATTGTCATCCTTGAGGACATTGATCGTGAGGGTTGCGGGAAATGTTTGCGAAAATGCAAGTGTGCAACTTCAACATTTTTGAGAACAAAACAAATCAAGTAACACATTAAAAAATCTATAAAAAAAATTGATGCTAAGTTAAAAAAGTACTTTTTATTCAGCATTCTGCAGTTTTTTAATTGCGCCATTCTTCATGGATGACGCACATAAATGTCAACAGTGATGATGTTTTATGGATCTCAAATATGACACACACACAAACACATTTAAAGGGAATATTATTTGTCTACATGTGTACATATGTATGCATGTTTGAACTCGAATTTTTATACTTTTAAAGAAAGACTAATAGTTCTGCTATCATGAAATTCCTATATTTCTGACTATAATCTGACAATTGTCAATTCGTCGATTATCTTCCTCGTCCTTTTTATTAGGGTACGCCCTCGCGCCAGTGGTTCTTTGGCGCCAATTGGAAATACCAAGTGTAGCTAAGTCTTTTTCCACGTGATCTCTCGAACGGAGTAGAGGTCTTCCTCCGTTTCTCCCGGCATATAATGCGTCGAATACTCTCAGAGCTGGAGTGTTTTCGTCCATCCGTAAAACATGACCCAGCCAGTGTAATCGCTGTCTCTTAATTCGTTGAACTATGTACATATGTACTTATGTCAATGTCGCCGTATATCAGGTAAAGTTTGTCGTTCCATCGACAGCGGTATTCGCCGTTACCAATGCGCAAATGACCATAAATTTTCTGCAGAACTTTTCTTTCAAAAACTCGTCACGCCGATGGAGTGATGTGTAGAAGTTCACGCAAGTGAGGAAAGTCCTCTGAGCGCCATTCACATGGGAGTGACTCTGTTACATATGGCTTAAGCAGCTCACGGTTTCCGGTCTTAGAAGAAGTATTCTCTAGGTAACCAAAGAACATCCGTTTGAAGGCGCGCTAAACTGAGAAGGCGAATCATTCCTTAACAGGGCTATGCGCTGGGTTTGGGACCCGCCACGTAAAAAAACACACCCAATGAAAAGTAAAATATGAACTTCTATGTAATATCACTTGGTTATTATGGTAAAAACTGTCACCTAATTGAGCTGAACATGTTAACCGTTTAGCTTTGCTTGAATACGCTGACCAGCTTTTGCACGGCTGAGGCTGACACCTCTCGGTAGTCTTACAATCGGTAAAACAGAAGGCATAGCCAAAGCTGCCATTAGCCTTCTCAACAAATTTGTAATAGGCTCAGAGGGCTTTATTGATTTGTAAGGGTCTTATGATCCAGTATAAAGATATTCGTTGGGCACCAAAACAGATCGGCTTTCTAAGTTGTCCGATTGAGATCCCTGTTAGGATCGACCTCTTAACCTAAGCTAATATAACCTATGTTTAAGTCATTGCAAATATATATATGTATGTACATATGTATTTCGAATCTTGGTCAGAGAGTAATGAAATCTTTGACTTATATACATATGTACATAAGTTCAAATTTTAACTACTTATTTTCTAAAATACATTTTACCAATAAGTAAAAAAAATAAACTACGATTTTTTCATACTGCGAAGAGATAATTTAGGCCTTAGGTTAGGCCATAAGAAAGATTTTTAGGATTTAGGAAGGCTGCTGAGCTTACTAGGTCAGGTACCACGGTCTCATTAGCTACATAACGGGAACGGCTTGGAGCTCCATAGTTTCCTTTCGGTTAACTACTGTATGGGTTTACTTCAGATAAGCTCAGCAAGCACTGGTCACTAATAGCAACTGTGTGGTAGCAAGGTCCCTTTGGCTCAGAGAAATCGTGAGAAGCCTAGTGAGTTCTTCGCCCTGAGCAAAGTTCAGTTTTCAATGGATTCAGGAATTCAAACTGGACACTGTGTAGATGCCAGTTGCTTAAGCTGCTTGGAAGAAGATGAGAGAGTATCACCTCAACAGTTTCTTCTCGAACGTCCCACCTTTGCTAAAACTAAGCCTCCTCCTGCTGCATAGACATCCACGTAAAATTGCGGAAATTGAAATAAAAACCTAAGCAGATTTGTGATAGGTTCAACATGCTTTGGCGATGCTGATGTCCGATTATGGGAGTTGTTAACTGGTTTCAAAAAGGACTTTACATAGTATTCTAAGTGCGATCCCCAGCCGTCTTGACTGATCATCATCCAACCTAACCTCATTTCTTGCCTAATCTAACCTCATTACTAGCCTATCACATGGATAGGTTTATATGGTCTGTAGACATTACTGAGATACAAGTATGAGCTCACGTCCAGTCAGTAAGTAAGGAATACCAATTTTCACAATTGCAATAAATTGTCCGATTGCAATTTGAAATTTATCACGAATTCACGTCATCACAATTTACTAGGAATTTCCATTGCCTACCATCCGTGTGGCTGAAGAAATTTTCAGACACGTTAAATTACATTATCTCACAGACAACAAGCAAATCCGTCAGCAACTGCAATTGGCAGCGCGGAGTGTGAGTGTGAGCGTGGTAATATAAGAGTCAGCGCCGTCTAGACCACGTTCCATAAGAACACTGCAATCAGCTGAGCCAAGTCGGAATTACAATTGGGGGACATAGGCAGATAATGCAGATGATGAAAATGAAAATGAGGATAATGATAATGATACTTGCAGCGCACGGCTCAACGTTATTTAAATATAATTTTCCAAGCGCGTATAACTGCAAATTGTGGGAATATTTTTCTGAAAATCATTGTAATAAAAATACAGCAACAACAGCTGCAGAGCAACACAAACAAAAAACGCAGTAAAATCAAATGATAATCGCACGTAATCAGCGAATCGTGCAGCAGCAGATGCAAAACAATAACAACAACAACAAAATCAATTCGGCAGAAATATGCAAAAAACGGACTGTGGCAAAGTTCAAGGCGCACATGTGTGCTCCCATTGCGGTCACCTTAGTGGTGATGTGTGCATGCATGTGGTGGAAGCAAGTCATCGATGCGGTTATAAAATTATGTGTATTTGGCAATCGTCACAGCCGTTATTGAGAGAATGCAATATGTGTTCAAACGAACTGCGTGGTGACCTCACGCATCTCACAGCTCATTTCAGCTAATGATTGCTAACTGCTTTGACGTGAGCAGCGTTCATACAAACATACATATGTATGTATATGGTGCATACGTAGATTTGTAGGTGATTACATAGGTATGTTTATAATACGTACATCCATGTACATATATACATATTTATATATTTGTATGTATGTTTTAATGATAACCGAATATGTGAGCCTAAACAAGATGAGTTCATGACACTCAAATTTGTTGACTACATTTTGTATATACGAAATCATACCGTTAAATAATTAGCTGCATTGATCAGTGGCGCCATTATCGCAAAGGATATCGTATAATACATTTTCAGACAGTTTCTGTCAAAAATTCAATGGAACTGGACTCGTTTTAGGCACGTGCGAATGTTAGGAAAATGTAAAAACAACAATACCGATCGTTTTTTAGAAGGAAAATTGCGCAATAAAATTGAAAACGCTGTATACGGTCGTCAAATACTGCGTGACTGAGAAGAGGTGATAAAATTCCACGTTTCTTATTGGAAGCCCGGCGATTGAAGGTGCAAACACAACTGTGTTACCTACGGATACCTGTATCGAAACAAACAAAAGGCGAAAGAGTAACTGATTTTGGACGACCTTTACGAAATTCGTCTTGGAGTGATCTACAATCTCGATTACATTCACCATACCATCAATAAACACTGGTCCTAGAAGGAGCTTCATTAACAAAATATAAATTTAGTTCATCAATGCACTATTGTTGAGCTAGTCTGCGTCGAAAGTTGTAAAGAATAATCCCGCTTAAATATTCGCGAGTTATTCCGGTTTTTGGCGGAGATGAATATTTTTAGTTACTTTAAATATTACAAATATGTCGCATCAGTAGTCATAATGCTCTTCATGAATGTGATATCGGAATTCGTACGATAAAGCATGTCCAAAGAGGAAGAACGCGTTTCATACCCAAAAATTCCATCAAAATCATTCGAACGTACTCGAGAGAAAGCCACCAAGTCGAGAAATTGCAGAACTTCAAAACTACATTTCTAGAGATGACGACGGCATGGAGGCTTACTGTACATAACCCCATAAGAATTAACATTGAAAATAATAATAATCAGTTAAAGGCAATGTAAGAAAAATTTCAGACTCATAAAATACTAGAACGATCTTCTGATACGTGTAGGATATTTTTCTCTATAATCTAAACGGTTATTCCTGTTCATTTGATAAACTGGAATGAACTGGTCAAGTTCTTGAAATAAAGATTTTTAAGGAGAACTAAGGGGTTATATCCACTTGAAAGTCAGAAAAAACGCATTTTTCGGGAACTTTGGATTCGAATTCAAAAATCTTATTCCTTCAATAACTATCTGAAAATATGTATATCTTAGAAGGTCGTGTGAAATCGACAATGAAATCAGGGTTTCGAGGTTTGGGTACCGATTGCACTAAGTTAAAAAGTTATTTCAATACAAATATATTGATTTTATTTCTTTGTATATAAGTCCACTTTAACCCAAACATTCGATATGTTAGTTGTGTGCTCACCCTAATACATACATATATCTACATGGGGCGCTTTAAAGTGATTTTGATTTAATGTCCTTTAAAGACACACTATTTAACGTAATAAAAATTTATATTTTTGAGTCTACTACTATGATTATTTCTTCAAAATCTATGTAGTACCCCTTAAAGTAATCCCCCTTCGCCCAATACAATTGTAGAAACATTTCTTTCAATCCTCGTAGAGTTGTTAAATTCACTATCAAGAATTGCCTTCAATACGCGTAGCTATTCAAATTTAATGTCTTCAATTGACTCAAAACGGTTTCACCGGAGCGGTCGTTTGAGTTTGCTGAATAGTCAGAAGCCACACGGCTGCAAAAACCAAGAGTACCACCCATAATTCCGGCCTTTTTTTACGAATAGCCTCCCGAAATGGTACATAACACTCAAATAATATTCCTTGTTGGCAGATGCCAGTAAGATCTCTGACTGTTAATCGTCGATTCTCAAGCACCACTTCCATTATTTTGTTGATCATAAGTTGATGTTGATGGCAGTCCTGGACGTGGTTCGTCGTCAACGCGTTCTCGACTCTCTTTGAATAATCGAAAAAACCACGTTTGCGACGAAAAATTTTCATTGAACGCCTTTTCCAACATTTAACAGATATTTGATTCCGCACACAAAATTTAACGGAACTTCTTTGCTGAATAATTTCACTCGTCGTACAAATCGCCGAAAGAACTTTATGTGCCTCAGAAAGACAAGACACCAATGATTATTTTAACGTGACATTTGGTATAGATGTTACTGACGGTCATACCAAACTAGAAAAAAATATTTCGACAAATGGGTTTTTGCGCAAAATTTAAATTAAAAAATGTTACTGTTTATTGCTTACAGTAATATAATTGTCTTAATTCGTTAACAATATAAAAATATATAGAAAATGTACCTAAAGTAAATTATTTCCAACCTATTAAATGTTCAGAAATGTGTCTGGGTTTTTGAGAACTATTACTATAACTGGAAGTAAAATCTCCCTCCGGGACTCTTTATGCTTCACTTTTTCTCCATTAATCGCGAAATTACCTCTGCCTGTTGCTGCAGTGAAAAGGTTAATGATTTAAGTCATATATGTATGTATGGTATGTACCTGGTATTCGTGTGACGTCATAACACAAACACTTTAGCTTCATATTATTAGCTAATGAGTTTCTGTTTTCATTCATATAAAATCATTGAATAAACAAGTTAAATGGTTTTTGTGATACACAAATAATGCAAGTGGCATACAAACATACACATTGTTGTTGGATAAGCACAATTGTAAGAAAACATTTGTTTTTGTATGTATTTATTTGATTATGTCATTTAATATGAAAGAGATAGGAGCGTTAACACTTTTTCTTTCCTTATAAACTGGACATTACCAATTGTAACATAGCTCGAGTCACAACTAAAATTTACCGTTAAGGCAATATGGCCACAAATTGGAGAGCAGCAATAGTAAAGGTGATGTTGCTAGCACTTTTCCAGTTCGCGCGATATTTTGGCGTCTTCAGCTTCACTTTTCGCAAAACGTCAGCGTCAGCGTCAGCCACGAATCAACAAAGATTCGACTTAATGACTCGTACTAATGACGTAAAATACACCGTTAAGCAGTGCGTGTTGTGCAAATGGATTTTTGGCATAGTGCGAATGATGGGCGCCATTTTCTATATTTATGGCACACTCATGATGTGGTACACCAACGATCCGTTCTACAATCTCATCACATTCCTGCAGACAAATCTGTTGGCTGCCGGTTCCGTTGTCATGAGCATTTGCTTGCTGCGATCGGGCAAAAAGTTCGTCGGTATCATAAATAACTTCTTCGGGTTATTCCGACGGGTGCAATGTTTGACGCCACATCGTCAAGTAATGGGCATGCATCAGTTGATGTTCCTGCTAATCATAGTTATATGTGTTGGGAATTATGCATTTAGCTTTCTTTTAATCTTAAAATATACGAACTGGCAGGAGGTGGCTGTGGTTACGACAAAACTCTACCTCGAAACTGGCCTAGTTGTTAGCTTGTACATAGCAAGTATCGGTTATATGTGTATTGGTGCACTCTACAATTATATGAATCGTTATATGCGCGAGGATCTCTTACCGAGAGCTAGATGTTTGGATCATGTGCTAAGACGTAACAAAACTTATCGTCCGCCACGTTATACGCGCAAGCTCATACGTTTGACCAGAGAACTGAATAACTGTGTCAGGATTTATAGTGATATTTATAATTTGGCAACGACTTTTCATCAAAGTATTCGTTATCAAATACTATTTGCTCTATTATTCGACTTTAGCTTGCTTACGACGGTCATTTACAGCATTCTGTATATGTATACGGTGATCACAGCTGTCCAGTGGGACGCGATGTTTTTTTGCCTACTTATCATTATGGAAGTTCTCATAATGATTTTGTCGGCATATTCAGCGGTTCAAGATGGAATTGCGGCTAATAAATTAAGTTTGGATACGGTGTATATGGGCGGCGATATGGAATGGAATCGAAGTGTAAGTAGATAAATGAGATTTCATGATGCTTAAAATAAATACTTAGAAAATATTGTAAACTAAGCAGATAGGCTATTGAGTCTATAAATCTTCGTACGGTATGTCAAGATATTGATGATTACTCTTCCTCTTCTTTACTGACGTAGACACAGCTTACGCGGTTATAACCGAGTTAACAACAGCGCGTCAGTCGTTTCTTCTTTTCGCTAATTGGCGCCAATTCGAGATACTAAGTACGGCTATGTCCTTATCCACCTAATATCTCCCATGGAGTGAAGGTTTACATCTTCCTCTGCTTCCTCCGGCGGGTACTCAATCGTAAACCTTCAAAACTGTTTTCTTCTCTTCCATTAGGACAACATGACCGAGCCAGCGCGGCCGCTGTCCCTTGATTGAACAATGTCAATGATGTCGTATATCTTGTCGTGTTCCATCAGATGATGTCATTGGCAGGACGGGAATAATGAGGGACTTATAGGACTTTGTGCGTCGAGAGAGGACTTTAGCACCTGTTTGCAAGAGTGATTCTGCGTTGGATTTCAAGGCTGATATTGTTCTTGCTGTTGATGCTGGTTCCAAGATACACGAAATCAGTCAAAAATGACGTGTGAGCCAAGTCGTGAATACGATGACTGTTTGTTTGATGACAGGAGATATTTCGTCTTATCCTCGTCCACAACCAGACCCATACGATTCGCTTCCAGGGTCAGGAATGTGCTGTGTGTTCAAGTTTGAAGATAAGGCACTGATGAATAAGGCACAATGAATAGTGTTACCAATCAAAAAAGAGTTTGCATAGGTCTAATGACCTAATGTGAAACCTGGACAGCCAACAAAATTAACGGCAAAGCCCAAAATCCATGAGGCCAAAGTATGTTATGTTCTGTAGTTGATAACATCAGCAGGGTGTGCTGCATTAGGTGTTTCAAAGAACCGGTGAAACCATTAGAGAAAGACGTCACCTACTAAAACTCATCAAATTAAAACGAGCAATTGCCGAAAAACGCCCGAAATTCGTTACTGGACATGTAAAAATATTTTTCTAACGCTCGTCCCCATTTTCCAGGACCGGGTTTCTGCTTAGACCTTAGATTGATAGACGAGAAATGTGCCCTCTCCTAAATCATTAGGATTTCAATATTTTATAAAGTTCAATATACTAGGTGCTAGCAAAGCGCTGTGATTCCTTTTTGGAAACATGGATCCAAGGCTCATCAACCTGTGTCTGCAGACTGCTATCAGAACCGGCAATTTACGCAAGAAGCTAGGCCCATGTTATGTAAGCGCTTCTTGAGCTTGCAGTGGGCAGGATAGAATGCGACTCGTAGTCTGAATTTGTCTCCTAGGGAAATTGATTACATATTTAAATGCTTCAGGTCCGATCATGTTAGTTTAATCTCCGCTATACCTTTGCGACCGGGCACCCAGATGACGTGAACTTGGTTACGTTCCGGTAGGAACTCCTGTAGGAGGAGATTGCTTTAAGTGCCCAGACTTTGCCCCTTTTGACCACCATTTGTTCCGGTTGATACAGACCACCCCTAATGGCATACGATTCACATCAGAACAGACTTGACTCATTCTTCGCCACAAAGTCGACGCAGGATTTTCGGGATGGAAGCAACAAATTGCCAGAAAGAAGGAAAATGTTATAGCTTCAGAAGGACTATACTTTAAATAACACGAAACAATCAAATTTTTGAAAAAAAGATCGCACGAATGTAGTTGTAGTCCCAATATATTCTATCAAAATTCAAAGATTTAATATTGCTTTAAAGTACCGATATTTTAAGTAACATATTACTATATGTTTACTACAACGTTTCTGAAACACTTTAAAATATTTTTTTTTTAGGTTGAGATATTCATCAATCGCATGAATCTATGCGAATTCAAACCGAATGTCTTGGGATTTTTCGACATTTCGAGTGATATTTTGGTAATGTTTCTCTCGGCTTCCGTTACCTACTTAACCTATATACTCCAAAATACAAAACTAAGTCAAAAACTATAAATATTGATGCGCGTACCGGCAACCATGCGGAGCCATTTGCGGTACCATTGCGGTTATATGGTCGGGCAATATTCCGTGCGAAACACAAAAAAGAACACAGGGGTCCACAACACGCACGCCTATGAAAATATCTGAATATATAATTACAACAATCATATCAATGCATATAACCGGCACATACTACACTGGGATGTGATTTCAACCCCCGAGTCAAGTAGCATAATCACCTGGCGAAACCGTCAACTCACATTCCCTTTCTACAATATTTGCGAGCGGCACAAGGTCCACCTGTCTCTCCGGCTGCGGCGTCTGCGTTCGTGTGACTTACTTGCATGCGAGGAAAACGTTAAACCACATATTTTTAATATATAATCAACTACACACGCATATATATGTACGTACATGCAACAGCAATAATAATTCAACGCTTTTGCAATCCTAGTCGCGAGCACGTTGCACCATGGAATAGTTAGTTGAATTGCGGTACGCGTCCGTGTCGTGTCCAAAAATTGCGGTTAATAGAGCGGTCCGTAGCCTACATCTGTGCCACATTTAAGTGCAACCTACGTAGAAGCCGTGACGCCGGCTGTGTCTGTGAAAATCCGATGGGAAACAGTTGAGACACGTTGCACAATTTCATGCCACATACCAGTGGTTTTTTATGTTCACACATATGTACAAATAAATATTCACATATTTACAAATGCAGACATATATAGCAATTGTCATGATAGTTACTTGCCACAAATTGCATGTGGACCAACGTCTTGCCGTTAGATTGTACATTACTTGAAAATATTTAAACATCTTACTTTTTTGTAGTTTTAATAAAGCTTTACTCATACACTAGTATATGTATTTATTTGTGTATGTGTGTGTATCTGTTAGCAGGTGAAGTTGCAATGCACGCAAACAACCGTTTGTTCTCATAATTACTAAATTTGGTCAAAGTTTTAATTGTTTAATGCAACAACAACAATAGTGTAAAGATATAATATAATATTACATAAATGTATATACCATACATACATACATATGTATGTGTCGTACGAATGTTTTTTTTTCGAAGATAATGCATATAATAAGGTTTTTTAAATTGATTTGTACTGGATTGTGTATTTTGCGGATTTTTCAGTTTCGAAAACATAAGAAAGTCGCAGAGAACTAAATATCGCGAATTTAATGGCTAAGCGAAGCCTCTCGTTTGGTGGTTGGCCAAAAATTCAGTTACAATCACGCTAGAATCTATTGGGGCGTTCAGGAATTGAATGGAATTGATATGTTTCATACCAAAAACATTATCCAAAATGTGTTAAATCGATCCATTAGAGTTGTTGAGAACCTCTGCTGTCTCTCTGCTGTCAACACGATAATTTTCTTCTGTTTTTTTTTACGATAGCTTTTACGATAACAGAGGATAACAGTGGTGAGATGGACTTGACGATCTTCACTGAATATTCTACTAAATATTTGGGGTCGTGCTAAATTCGATCTTCACTGCCAAATACAGACAATTGACATGTGGAGATCACACGAATATAAAGAAGTTTGAACCAATCTAGAAATATATTTTATTGCTTTGGTTTAAATGAAAAGTGCCAGTCACAATTGAATGGATCACATATCCTTCATATTCGCTTCATTTTCAAATAGGAAATATATACGATCCAACAACGAGTCGAAATTACAAAAAATTTACTACGGAAATTCGGAGTCAGTAGCATCAACTTTAAGAGCGCCACGTCCAATTTATGCTCGTCATAATCAACCTGTCAGATCAACAATTGAGCGTCCAGTTGAAAAATTTTAATTCAGTGCCAATGAGACTAAAAAGTTACCTTAGTGTCGAGAATATTGATGTCGCTAGCGCATTAATTGAGGAATACCCGAATGAGTCTCTCACACGTCGTTCTCAAACGTTGGGCACCTTTGTGACGTCGTTGTGGCGAATTTTGCGAAAAGGTCTTGCTCTATATCCTTAGAAAATAAAATTGACGCAAGAACTGAAGCCGATTGACAACTTAAAAATGATGAGGCTCATTTCTGTAAGGCCTTTTTGGCCTGAATTGGATGGCATGGACTTGGACAATATGTGATTCTAACAGGACAGCGCCACAAGCCACACAGGGAATGGCACAATTGATTTATCGAAAACCAAGGTTGGTGAACGTGTTATCACGCGAAATGGCCCAGTCAATTGACTATTTCCTATGAGGCTACGTCAAGTCTATGGTCTATGTTAACAAGCCAGCAACGATTGATGAACTTCGTACGAATATGGAACGTAAAATTGCAGCAGTATCGGCTTTAAAACTGTAAAAAATTGGGTTCAGCCTCTGGACTTCTGCAAGCGTGTCCGTGGTGATTATGCGAAAGAAATCGAGTTCCATACATAATGGCATAGATTGTACTTTCACAGGAATAAAGAACAGCGCTCTTATCTCTGTTATATATGCGAACTAGTCTCTCAGTGGTTTACTTATTGTTCTGCATTTCATTTCTCTTTAAGCAGCTGCTCATCGGAACCGCCGATATCGGACAGTTATAGTATCAAATGCTTGCACGGAAAGCTTTTTCATTTGACGAGCTATCTTTCCAAAATTGGACATGGGCTATTGCCTAAGTCAAAGATACAATCTCCGAAAAACTTGTTTAGATCGGATCACTACAGCATATAGCTGCTATACAAACCGACCGATCAAAATCGGAACAGAAATATTTTGTATACCTTTATATGCCATAAAAAGGCACCTGCGATCACCTGGTATCTATGCGCACTTATAATCTATTCTTGTGACTTAATTCGATTTGAAGTGCTATTTGGTTTCAAAGTAAGAACGATCTGTTTTGTTTAATAATGGGCAAGCACTTGCTCCGAAATTTTCAATATTTATCGCGTATTTCGATAGTATAAGAATGATCAAACTTTACATTACATTGTCTTGCCCTAAGTGGCTTGCAGAGTGATCTCTCAAAACATATGTATGTATATAGTATACAATAAACATAGGCATATACATACATACTTATATCCAGATTTTAATGAAAGCACTTACAAATATTCACAGTGTAAATGAGTGTTTATGTGTGCACATGTAATAAAGTCTTCATAAAAAGCCAAATACTACTCAAAATCACATTTGAAGAACGCAGTTATTCAGATAATTTACAGTATGTACATACATACCGTGCATTTGTAGGGAAAGCACAAGAGACTACCGAAAAAACAATGTACACTCCGCAACATTGTTTATGATTGCCTTTGCTTTTTAATGCTTATTTCAGTACGGTTCTTGAAGCAGTTAATGCCAATAGACCCTGTTCTACACACATACATACATACATATATTTGCATGCACATATGTATGAAATTGTAATAAAATCCGGGGGTAGACAGGTAACAACCACTATTCACCGAATAGCCACAATCGCCACAAAGTGAGCGTTTAACGGTCTAAGTGGTCATAAGGCATAACCTAATGGAGTTGTGTATAAGTATGAGTGTATATATGTATGATTGCTGCCACTTTTACGGTCATAGTGTGGATATATAGTATTTATACATACGAGTATATATCTGTACTTATGACCCGCCACAACTTGTTGGCTAACTTATTATAAATGCTAATTATATGCAAATATAGGTCGCAATATAAACTGATCCATTGCAGCAAGTGCTTCCCGGTGCGCCGCTTTGTGTCCCTCGCTTCGTTGGCGGACACTTGTGGTCAATGTGTTGCTGTGAAACGCATAAATTTTATGCACTTTGCATTTATCGCGAGAACAGTTCGTATGTCTGTCTGTTTCTATATGCATATAGAAGTTGATTTCAATGCTTTAGCATAAATTTTGTGCAATCTAATTTACATATTTTTTCTTTTTCCAAAGTCTTTGTGTAGTCAAGTGCATTTCGCTGCTGAGCTTGGGAAAATACCACCGAAAAATCGTTATGTCCTTCAATTGGAATTATAACGGCTATTTAAGAGCGGTAATTACAATTTTTTTAAGAATAATAATAGCAGTGCTTCTAGCGCACCTGTCATCTGCTGAAAATCTAAGAAAAGTTTTAGGCGGGAAATATAATATACTGTAATCTTATTTTGTTAGACGATCAAACGTGTTTTGGAAGATTTTATATTTGTTCTTACAACGCTGTTCCGAATTTATTAAGATTGCGAGCTGTGACCTTGCTGCAAGGATACAAAATATTTTATAAGGTGTTTATTAGAGTAAACAGAAACAGACACCCAGAAGGAAGCGTCGGAGGCCCCATAAAGTATAAATATACATTAGGGTGATTCCAACATTTTTTTTTTCGTTTGGTACTCGGAAAAATAGGTTCCTAGACACCTTTAAGAAAGCCTCTCCAAGCATGAGTTCTTAATTGTAACGGAAAGGTCCTCCTACATACAGTTTTATATTTTTTCTTATTATCAGATAGAAAAATTTATATCTCACTTCCAACTACTTGAAAAAATATGTTGTTGCTTAGATTTTGAAGGAAATTGAATGCTCTACAAAAAAGTTCTCCACGATTTTTTCGTAAACCCAACAGTTTAAAAGATATTGACAGTTAAAGTTTGATTATTTTTAGAAAAATTTTTTATTTCTTATGAATTTTATAACTCAATGAAAAAAAATTATTATGAATGATGAAACTCATAGTTTTGTAGAAAATTTACTGCTCTATAAAAACGGTCTCACATGATTTTTCGATTAAGTTAAGCGTTAACGAGATATTCATCGTCAAACATCAATCCATATTAAGGTGGATCCAAAAAAAAAATTGTCGTTTGGTACTCTGAAAAATAGGTTCCTAGGCACCTCTAAGAAAGCCTCTCCAAAAACCTATATATATATGTATAAATTATTAGTTTTTAAGATATCGTTTGAAATTTTGTAAACGTAATTTTCTCTTCAAGAAGCTGCTCATTTGTTGGAACTGTCGATATCGGACCACTATAAAATATAGCTGCCATGCAAACTGTACGATAAGATTCAAGTTCTTATAAGGAAAACTTTCACATTTGACAATGTATCTTTACAAAAGTTGGCACAGGTTATTTTCTAAGATAATAATGTAATATACGAAGAAATTGGTTAGATCGGCTTACTACGAGTATAGTATATATCTGTTATACAAACTGAACGATCGGAATCTAGTGCTGGTATGAAAAGCTTCGGATTACTATAGCACATAACTTCCATACAAACTGGGCACATAGTTACTAAGAGAAATGCGCTTGTAAAGGGTATATTAGCTTCGGTGCAGCCGAAGTATATATACATACTTTCGATCTCAATACGGAAGATTATTACCGTCTATTCCATCTGTAGCTATTAAAAGCTGCTAATAATTAGGCGCCAAACATCCTCTAACCAACAATCAAATGGCAAAAGAACTGAAAATATCCGACCGCAGCATCCGACGCATATTGTAAAATGAGCTCAAGGTCAAGCCTTACAAATTCCAAAAGGCCCATGATCTCACACCGAAGCAGCAACAAGTAAGACTTGAGAGAACGAAGCAGTTGCTTCGCTTGGCCGAAAGCGGACAAATTCCGAACACTGTGTTTTCTGACGAAAAAATTTTTCCAATTGAGCAATTCTTAAATCCTCAAAACGATAGGGTTTACTTGACCGACCGTTCATACGAGAATCTAAGTCATCGGTTGGCCACCAGTAGGCAGCAAGCTCGCCACAATTAATGGTTTGGGCCGCTGTCACCGCAGATGGACACTTTCCAATTGTTTTCATCGAGCCTGACATCAAGGTAAATACGACATAATCTACCGGCAAAAGTGTTCTGGAGGCTGGATTGAGCTATGGGCAAACAAACATTTCGGTCGCAAACCATGGACATTTCAACAAAACTCAGCACCGTCTCACAAAGCGCCAGTGAAGAAAGTTCCCAACTTCATTACGACCACAAAATGGCTCTCGAATTCATCAGATGCGAATCTAATGTATTATTCTCTCTGAGCCATTTTGGAGAGCATAGCTACGATGTAAAAAATACACCAGTCACGAGATGCGGAAGAAAGACATTGTCCGTGAGTGGGCCAAAATACCGGCAAGTCACATTCGGGCAGCTTGCGATACGTTTTATTGACCGTCTCAAGGCCACAGTTAAGACAAAAGATGGTCATATTGAGCAAAAGTGAATTGGTCCTGAATTTATGATTATTTTCACACATTTTATACTTTAAAATAAATAAAAATAATTTTCCAAACCGTATTTAAAGCTTTTTTAATTTGTTACACTTCGAGTGCTGGACCCTGTAGAAGCAATTTCAATTTGATTACCTACAAACATATGTACATATATGTATTACTGGCTGAATTCATGGAGAAAACACCACACAAACGTATTTGTAGCGGCGGCTGACTTGAATTACAAACTTCAAAAAACAAAATGACCTTTTAATTGCAGGTCATTACGCTGGGATCAAACTTGGCGGAAGATTTCATCGAAGGGTCAAAGAAAAATTGAAATGATTAGCTGCTCAAAGCATAAATTAGAATTTCTTCCACATAATTTGAATAATTTCCAATGGCCCGTAGAAAGGCTTACAGCGATTGAACTGCTCTCGAATCGTTGATTGAGCAAATTAATTCAACGCCTTTTTTGCATTGGGAAGAAATCTATTTAGTTGAGAATTAGGTGAACCGCAAAGACATGGCAGAGAACTAAAGCATTAAAAAAAATAAGTGTACATACATACATACGTACACATACCTATATAAGCGTAATTTGCTGTTGACTAATGCAATGAGTGAATGTATTAAGCAAATTTGTTGCAGGCTTAATTTATAGCCAAGCGTTATATCCGCACTTGACTAATGAGCTTCAGCCCATGCAATTATATTCTATGAGCAAAAACTGTATACACTTTTACAACACTCCTTTTGTATTTGTATAACTTTTTTGTTGGAGTGGAGCGAAATTTGTGCGTGGCTGGTAAGAATTGAATGTATAATATGTATGTGTGTGTGTGTGTACAAACGTTTGATTGCAAAGTTTGCGTGTTGCGCTTAAATGCTCTCGAAGATTAGTTAGCCACAGCACCCAAGTGAAGAAGCTAAAGCCCATCTCATAAGAGTGGCTTCAAACTTGAGACTTGGCCCGTTGCCACTACGCACTGCTGATGGTGATGTAGCTGTAGCCATTTGTGTTGTTGTTGGTGGCGAAGGAGGTTAGCTTTGCTCAGAGGATGAGTGCGTGAAGGAAGCAAGAAAAAATGCCATACACACATAATATATACATATGTACATGTATGTGTGTGCGTGTGTGCCTATTTGTACAGTTGTGGAATTCTCATGATTGTTTTTTACAGAAGCCTCAGGTAATTATAGGTCAGTCGCAGTGGTAGTGAAAATGGAATTGCTACTGCCAGCATAACTCGCAGCCGTTGTTGGTGCCACGACCACTGTCATCAACAATGCCCAGCAACAATGGAACAGAAGCGTCGCGCAAACGCAATTACACTAAAGTACGTTTAAATGGCCACAAAAACAATCAGGCAACGTTGGTAAAAAAACAGTAGTCACACTTGTATTTAGCAACCCGCTCTGGTGTCTGTAGGTATGTCTATGAGCAACCACTGCACATTGGGACAAATTGTGTAGGGATTTTGAGAAATTTAGAATAATATTGGTCTTTAAACCAACTTGTCTCTTTAATACACATAACTTGCTGCCGAAATCGAAAACTGTTCTCCCTTGGTCTCAAGGACTTCGAGGAATTCAAAATACCAAGTTTTAATGTTTTGTTTGTGGTATTTGTCAGGAAGAGGTAGACTTCCACTCCGTTGGAAAATGCAGATGGAGAAGGACCACACTACACTTGCTTTAGCGCTGTTGCGAACTCGGCTATAACAGTGTAAGCGCTATCTGCGCCAATAAAAAAGAAGAAGAGCATTTCTGCATAAATTTCGGTATGAGTAACTCAAGTACCTTCTCAGCGAAAGTTGTTCCGATTACGTAGGCTCGAACGTGAGAACTTTCAACAAATGTTGACTTTGATTAAATATAAAATTGAAATCCTCTAAGATGTCCTAGATCACTTAGGGTTGCCTGAAACAATGAACCACAGAGCAATGCGATAGTTCTTTGAACACTAGAACACAAAGGCACTTTGGGCATTGGTGATGGTGGATATAATAGGAATCGTCAGCGGGCAACTACCTCTAAAATCCCATTTTTTTAGGCTTCTGATGTTCCAACTTAAAAGACATTGATTGTTCGGGTTGGCATAAATCCCTTAATCCAGTCCCTTACCGACTTCGAGCCATAAAAAGATGTACTGTCAGCGCATTTATACTGACGTTTACGTTTATATCTCTCGAAAAATCAACATTCCTCCCTCAACCCTCTAATAACAATAAAAGTTTTAAAAACGTTGGCGGTTAAAGCATATAATATGTTACCTAAGTAATCCTAACCTAAACATTTCTTTGCGCCCAACTTTAAATGGTGCTACTGTACGCGCTGTCTTGGCCAAAAATAAAACCTATGGCGAATGACTTGCCGAAGCTATTGTTCATTTTTCCGCACTTCTTTCTGCAGAAATACAAAAGTACAAAGCTGCGTTGCACAGAAGTCAAGTGTCGGACCGCAAGGCGGGTGCGCAATGCACCAATGCACCACCACAACACATAATGCTTCTAAAGGGTGATGCTTTTCGAGGTTCTCTACACACAAAAACATAAAATTTAATGGGAATGTTTATTATCACTCGAAAGAACATTATTTGGCATTTATTTTTTAAAGAGACGGCCATATTTCAGATGGTCCATTCGTTGAGTCCAATTTTCGTTGACTCGTTTCAGGATTTCGGTTGGTAACTGGACTCCAAGGCCTGAATTAAGCGAAATTGTCCGCATAGAATTTAGACTTTATCTATCTCCATAGGAAAAGATATAACGGTGTGATATCATACGATCTTGTCGGCCAACCGACCGTCCCAAAACGTGAAATTATCTGCTTACCGAAGTGTTCTCTAAATAAATCCGTTGATTGATGCGATGTGTGGGAAGTGGCGCTGTCTTGTTGAAACCAAGTATTTCCGAGATCATTAGCTTCAATTTCAGGCATCAAATATTCGGTTATTATGGCGCGATGATGGTCGCCATTGACGGTTACGTTCTCATCGTCATTATTTTTGAAGAAATATGGACCGATAATTCCACCTGCCCGCAAAGCACACCAAAGCGTTATTTTTTCTGGATGAAGAGGCAGCTCTTGAATCTCTTCAGATTGCTCTTCGTCCTAAATGCGGCAAATTTTCCTGTTTAAATACCTGTTGAACCAGAAATGGGAGTCATTGCTGATCAAAATTTGTCTCGAAAACGTCGGGTATTATTGGAACATTCAAGAGTCCAAAGAACGAAGCGATGTCGCTTGGAAAGGTCGAACGGCTTCAGTTCTTGCACAGGCTGTTTTTGTACGCTTTCAATTTAAGATCTCTATGTATGTAAATTGCGCGAGTTGTTACGAAAGGCGCCGAATCGATTTTCCACAGTCTTCGTGCACACTCTTAGCTATGGCCGCTATATTTTCTTCACTGAGTGCTTTTCATGATGAAATGCCAAACAAAACTGAACAAAAATAACATGACATCTTCACACGACTCACGCTTGATCTGTCAAAAAAAGGCGAATAAAAAAAGTATCTCTACTTGGATCACCCGTTATAAACTTGTGTATTTTTCATATTTTGGTTTTTGTGTGTTTTGAGTGCGAGCGGTCTCAGAAAAAAAGTATACCTATAAGTTGGTACTGAATACGAAATCTTCAGTTTTGTTGTGGTTTTTTTCGCTGAAGATGAAAAATCTCGTTACTCAAATGTGAAGCGAAAGATAATCATAATGATTACACAGTAGCACATTGTACGTGGCAAGCGGCATGCCCTTAAACAACATATCATACCATGGCATACCAACGCGGACTACTGGACATCACAAAAAAGATATAAAAATGTATACACAGAATCATGTGAACCCTGTAGCGAGTGTCCAGAGCTTTGTTTCTAAAATTTACGGGCTTGATTTTGTTTCGTCTAAATTATTTGGAAAAAGTAATTCCTTTAAAGCTGTATATGCTCTTTGACGTCTTCAATCTGAAGGGACTATTCCAATGGATTGTCTTAAGCAGACTGGTTAGTTGTAATAAAATGCATAAATTTAATGTTAAACATTTTTGAAAAAAAAAAAAAAAAAAATATATATATAATAAATATGTTACCATTATTAATACCATCTGATCGAATTTGATTCTGACTGCTACAATGTAACTTAACATATTAGTATGTTACATTGCGTAATGATTAAAGAAACTGTGCTGAAAATCATTGTGTTGACATCAGTGAGGTGGTAGAAGATTTCAACATATTTTATGGATCTGCTCAACACATTTTGGTTGACGTTTTGGGTATGGAGCATGTCAAAGCTAGACTTCTAACAAAAGACTTGAATCTCTTGCAAAAACGACGCCGAAAAGTTGCGATCTGAGAGATGCTAAAAAGCCTATATTCATTACTGATAGTGAGATGGTGGCTTCATGAGTATGACGTCGACACTGTCCAACAATGTTGCGAATATCGCTCCAAAAGTAAGCCGAAAAAAGTCAAAGTTGGTCAAAAATCCAGGTGATGTTCTCCGTTTTCTTTGATTATAGTAGAGTGGTTCGCCAGATAGAGTTCTCTGTGACTTTTTTTACGTTTTTTTAACTGAAAAATCCGCTTCAGAGAACACGCCATGAGTCCATTGAAGCCATTAAAAGTTCTTCGCTGAAGGCCACCCCGTTCAAAGCTATTTAGATTAAGCTTTGGTATGCTCGTATCGATTTAAAAGGAGCATTTTTATAAGACAATAATAAATACTTAATTTACATTAAAATATGTGAAAATGTTGGTTTTGTCAGTTCGGGTCAAATTTGACAGTAATTGAAAAAAAGGATGAAAACTACTACTAGTATACAAAAGCTAAGTTCTAAATACGATTCTTCTCTTCTTCTTTACTGACGTAGACGGCTTACGCGGTTATAGCCCCGAAGTAACGATAACAGGCCAGTCGTTTCTTTTTGTCGGTATTTGGCGCCAATTCGAGATACCAATTGCAGCCAGATCCTTCTTCACCTGAACTCTCCAAAGGAGTAGAGGTCTTCCTCTGCCTCTGCTTCCTTTGGCGAGTACTACGTCGATAACTTTCAGAGCTGGAGGATGGAGTCATGTGTAGAAGTTCACGTAAGTGAGGTAAGTTCTTTGAGCGCCATTCACTTGAGAGTGGTCAGAAACTATTCTTTTACATATGTTTCAAGCAGCTCACGACTTTCGGTCTTTGACCAAGTATCCTCTGCGTAACCCAAAAATATCCGTTTGAAGGCGAGCTAAAAGGAGAAGGTGAACTAACCGTCCCCAGGGTTGTGCGCTGAGCTTGGGACCCCCAATGAAAAGAAAACGACTCTTAAAGATGATTAGTCTACAGAAAAACTGCAGAGAAGTCAAGTTTATTAGATTTCAGTAATGACCTGGTTATTGATCTGGGACTATTGAAAATTATGCATGGTTCTAGCGTTGACGGTTTTATTTTAAAAGTCGAGCTAAAAAATATCCCGCGGACTCATAACGGTATACAGCATTACAACAACTTAATAGGTGCGATTTCCTGCAGGGTTCTTATGGGCTACTGGCGCGAAGGGTCGTATTAGTTAACTTATGGCGATGAGGATGCTCATTTGGTAATGGTTGCCATATTCGCTCACACTTGCATCAATTCGTACGCGCACAAAGATAAAAATATACGCCCAACTTGAAAAAAAGTCTAAAAAGAAGGATAATAATAGAAGCAAGTACAAGGTTAAACAATATACAAGTTGTACGATTCCACAAGCTATGCGTAAACAACATTTAGAAAACTAATGGCTAATTTAAAATAGTATTTGACTGCCACTTTTATTGACTTGACTTCACGCGCGTTCCCATTACAAAGTGCCCGGCCAAAGTGGCAAGCTTTCTGCTCCAGTAGTCCTGCCGTTGATAAAAAGAAGTGGTTTCTAGTTATTGGCGAGTCGACTTTTTGCTTTGCCGATGCTGCCTGTTTGACAAGCTCTTTGCGCGCGCGCAAATACACATACGAACGCTTGCGTTATGATACGAACATAGGTAGGTAGGTGCTCGTGTGTAGTTTCGCACATTGGCACGAGCTCAGCACACGCCGTGGCTAAAGTACAGGCTGCGCGTAAGCATCCATATGGTGACTTGTTTGTCTTAAGCATGCGGCCACTTTTACGACCATGTACAGGGCATACAAGACCGAAAATCGAAAAAGACCACTTGGAGTTCTAGATGTGGACGCGCGCGCTTAATGCTGCACCAGAGAGCCGCCATCGAGGCGTAGGCGCGCCAACAAACTGTGACAACAGCGACGACTACATAGCAACGGCGAATAAATGGAACCAAGCGGCAACGACGATTGCAACATAAAAACCGACACGAAGTAGCATTTATGAAGGCAGTAACACAGAAAACAGATGTGGGCCGTTTGTGTGCTGAGCTTGCTTTTGTTGGCAACAAACAATAACAGTCAATATGATTGACGGCGACGCTAACGCAGACGCCGACGACGTTGGGCAGAAGTGCAATCAGAACGGCGAAGTAACTAATAAAAGCAAATAACAACAACAACAACAGCGAATGCGCGAAATTGAAAATAAAATATTTTTGCATACGAGCGTCTACGCAACTACACAACGTGTTGGCGAAATAAATAAGTCCTAAAACCAAAGAGCTGAAAAGAAAGAAAAAAAAATACGCAGAAAAAAAGGTGAACAAGTTGCCACAAACCAAATACAAACTAACCTGACAACAATCGCCGCAACCGCCAACTCAAGGAGCAACCCACAAAACCAGTCAGTCCCTCAACACGTCCAGCCGTTCGCCCCAGCACGACGCTGACAACGTTCGGCCCAGTCCAACGGTCAACATTTGATGTGCGTAAAGGCCGCAGTCACTCACAGTTGGCCTCGCCTTCGTCAGGCGCTGCAACACAACACAACCACCACAAGCTATCACAAACCCAACAACTTTAGCGCGCGTCCTTCCTTTAAAGTTGTTTGCCCGTTTTCTTTAAGTTGCAACGAAGTGTATCGCGTCTCCGCTGCCGCCCATACTTCTGTGTGTGTGTGTCTGTAATTGTGTGGATGTGTGTGCGGTTGTTTATGATATTTCGTTAGTTCTTTGCTTGCTGTTGCATCCTTTTTTGCTCTTTGCTCTCGGTTGTTGTTTTCATCGTAAAACAGAATTGGTACGCCAAGCGTTGGCTGCTGCCAATCGCCACCGCATCTGCTTCCATCCAGCCGCGGCATGCCCACTTTCGACCTGCGGCACGAAGGCGTGAGTCGCAAGTTCGTTCGGTTGCTATGTGTGCTCGCTTGCGGTACGCAGTGGGCCAAAGCGGCAGTTCGCTGAATTTTTGTTGTTTCCACAAGTCTGTTGTTTTTTCGCCATTTTTAGCATTAACTGCCAACTTTAGCACGCACAGTAGCTGTTTGCGATGTGTTTTTGTGTACCCAGAGCAAAAACAAGAAGACTTAAACACGCGCTGCAACAAAAAACTGGAAAATCAAATCAAAATAATGGCCTTCAATGCGTACACTGGAAGAAACAAAATGTTGTTCAGTGTTTGTCACTTTTGTTAAGTGTATTGGCTATATTACTTCGCCGGTAAATCTCAAAAGGGATCGGAAGTAGTCGGTTTCCTGTGTAAAGGAAGCGGTTTAAATAGCGAGGAAATAGAAAGAACTAATAAGTTTGCTTGAGTCGCGGAACAGATTTAGCCGAGTACTTAATAAAGTCGTCAGTTAAGTGCGATAAAATTTCATTAATTTTTACTAGAGTTTAGTATCAATCTACCATGCTTCACATGCTCCAGTGTTATAAGAAGATAATGCAACCGAAATCAATAAGATGTGTGGCGGATTCATTAAAAACTATGTGCCTTCCTATTGTAATACAAATCTTTATTATCGTCTTCAAAATAGACCTCTGACCCACACGTTCAAGGGTTACATGAACTCTACAACATCTCTAGAATATTGTCCTAAATTTTCAAGTTGATCCGAATAATAGTTTCGACGATACAGCCTTGAAAACTCAAGGCTAGCTAGTCTAAGTGCGCGAGCTTTAAACACGTTTTTCTCGAAACTATGTTTTTGAAGTCCGTTGGCAAGATTTCTCAATCTTCACGAAAATTTTACACAGGCCTTTGAGACACAATTCTTAAAGATTTGGACGAAAGATCTTCAGATCATTTTTGAAGCGACATTCGTTATATTATTGAACAGTTTCAACGTCATATTCATAAAATCCCTTTACTAGTAGTCACAGTTTGATAAATGTAGTTGTACGTTATCAAGCATATCTTTTGCTACCTCCACTTGATATGTTTTTTGCGAGAGATTTAAGCCTTTTGATGCAACAAGTCTAGCAGTGAAACGCTTCATACCCAAAACCGTAACCAAAATGTGTTGAGTCGACCCATAACAGATGTTGAGATCTGTTATCTCTCTGATGTCCACACGACGATTTGCACTACTTCTTTATCTTTTTCGATGTTTTCGTCATTAACAGAAGTGGATAGAAGACTCGCATGAGGCAAGTTTTCGATAACTTCAAAGCCTTTACTGAATGTTTTGTGCTTCTTAAATACATGAGTTCGTAATAAAGTTGACTCCCCAAAACGCCATTGTAACATTTTCATCAATTCCGTACCGTTGATTCCGGCGAAAACACAAAATTTTAAACAAACTCGTTGTTTAATTCTTTTCCATAGTAAAAATCGTCAGACAAACTCTTCGTTTGCGAGTACAGAAAACAAAGCAGCAATAGATAAAATATTCAAAATTGTACTTTAACTTCGGTATTGGACGCAAATTTTCAAAAATGTCTGTGAGGTAGGAACGTCTTGTCACTTATTCTTCACTTTATCAAAAATTTCAGCTTTTTGATTTATATCCCCGAGATTTATACATCTTAAAGAACCGACTTTTTGTCAATCCTCGAAACAGTTGTTAAAGTCACTTTTGGGAGTAGCCTTCAATGCGCGTAGCGATTCACGTTAAATGTCTTCAATTGACTCAAAATGGTTTCTTCGGAGCGGTCGTTTGAGTTTGCTGAATAGGAAGAAGCCACACGGAGCTGAATCAGACGAATACGTTGGCTGCGGCACGATATTGGTTGAAAATTTGGCGAAAAACTCATGAAGAATCAAAGCAGTACGTGACGGTGTATTTTCGTGGTGCAAAAAGCCGAATTAGGAGTGCACCACAACTCGACAATCGAAGAAGCTGTTAACATAACCTTGATTTTTGACCTGTTTTGACGTGTTTTTTCGGCTTTGCTTTGCCACAATATTCGTCCAATTGATCGTCTGTTTCAGGGTCGTGAGCATAGATCCAATACTCTACTGGCGTTGAAAACTGGCGTTAAAACCTTTCACGACATCCTGGTAGTCGGAAAGCATTGTTTCACAGACGTTAACATGACGCTGTTTTTCGAAAAAACTTAGTGTTTTTGGAACTAATCGTGCTTTCACTTTTCTTAAGCAAGATCTCTGATTGTTAATCGTCGGTCGTTCAAGCAGCAGTTCCTTTATTTTATTGATGTGCTGATCATCAGTTGATGTTGATAGCCGTCCTGAACGTGGCTCGTCGTCAACGCGTTCTCGACGCTCTTTGAATAATTACAAAATACTGAACGTTTCGTCACCGGAAATTCGGTTCCTCAAAAAAAATTTAATGAAACATTTTTGTTGAATAATTTCATCGTAAAAATCGCCGAATGCACTTTATGTACTTCAGAAGGACAAGCGTAAACACTAATGATTATTTAGATGTGACATTTGGCGCAGATGAAAGCGACATTGATACCAAGCTTGAAAAAAAAAAGTGGCGAATGGCTTTTGGTGCGAAATTTAAATTAAAAAGTCTTACTATTTTTTGCCCAGCAGTGGTATCTCATTTCTATAAAAGTCTTTATTGAACTTGATGCTCCGCTGATGTGTTAATAAAAAAAATAAATAAATATGTTTACACGCATAGACGCTTGCATCTACGTGCAGTTATGTGCGCGAAAAAGTCGACAGTCACAAAATATGTACGTCTGTACATATGTTTGTGTTTTAATGTTTGTATATAATCTGTATATGTATGTATGTAATTGACTGCAAGTAAGAACGATTTCGTGATGTGCCGCACGTTCCACTTGCGATTTTTAGTTCTTGGCACTTTTTAGCATTTATTTATACGCCGCTGGCCATTTGTTCGCACATATACATACATACATATGTACATATAAGTATATTCTTTATGCTCTGATTTGATTTGATTTTATTTTCTTAATTGCAATGCGCATCTGTTGCTTGACATTTCATTGCACGTGTAGATCGTGGCAGATTATATGATGCTGCAGATGGCCCCAGCAAATGAATGCACAAATCAAGCGTGTGTATGTGTGTGTATAATCGTATAAAAAAAATATGTATTTGCAAAAACTGGCTTACGCTTGTAAGTATATTACAACAAATGTATGTATGCATTGCAAAGAATACATACATATATGCCTGTGCAAGCTTTTAAGAACTTGTTTGACGATCGAGCCTTTCAAGCAACAATGTGTTTATACTATCTAAGCACTTATGTATGTACATACATATGTATATGTATGTACGTATTGTACTATACATACATACATACATATGTAGTGTTCGTTGCGGTTTTATGTGGTATATGCTTACGTACATAAATCATAAATATGTATTGTCCAAAGTATACATCTGATCAAATATGACCCGGACAAGATTTGTTCCCTAATTGTTGCAACCAATTTATTTTCAAACTTGGCCTGCATTCGTCAATTAGTTTTCGAAGCGAAATGTTTGTCGAGCGATTTTTTTCATGGAAGAGATTTTAAAAACGGGCTTGCCTGAAATTTTGTGTTTCCAATGGCATCACGTCTACAGAATCGTTGAAAATGTTGCAGTTTGGGCAGTCTACTTTAACACGAAAAAAAAAGCATTTGAGCGGTACAAAGCCTACAGTGAAGGTCGTGAGTCATCGAAAGTCATCGTTGTGTTGATCGTGAAGATAGCAGATAAAATCATCGGAAACTATTTTGGATCGCCTCAAAGACCTGAATCTTGGGCACAAATGGCATTGAGTAGAGGTCATCAAGGTGGCGCTTGACAACGTCGAAACTGTCTAACAACCTAACGAACGGCACTCCAAAAAATGGTCGAAAACGAAAATACCAAAATTCTTTGAAAATACTGAAGGCCATCCCAGCTGAGGCTTATAACTGGTAAGTATATAGAAAATTGGTTTAAGCTTTAATTCGCTAAACCTAACTTACTGCCAACTCCAGATTCTCCCACGGAACCACCTGATTAAGTAAAACTTCGTGGGAGTAAAGAGTCTACTCTGCTCTATATGTCTCAGTTTTGTCATGATTGAGGCTACCGCTTCGTTGACAGCTTTCGAATTCTCAGTAGACTAACACATGATGGTCGTCAAATTTTCCACCGTAAAACTACTATTACCGAGTGTAGTTTTTAGTTTTTCTCATCTACTTAAAGAGCGAAAGCTATAAAAGAATACATGCTCAGAGTTTTCAAAGCACTCTGAACACGTCGGGCGATTCGGACCAATGTCGTGCTGGAATCTAAAGCACCCATGTACACTTAGTATCTGGGTTATGGAATAGATGTCCGGTATATGTATGTAGTATTTAAAATCGGTGTCAAATTTGATCAGATATTAAAAGTAACTATGGAGGTGCAAAACTATATATTTTTAAAAGCGCACATTTCGCCAAAATCAATGTGATCTCCATTATCTGCGCGAATTTCATAACAAAATGCAATCGTCCTCATCACTACTGATTTCTCTTTTCCTTCAAGCCTCATCTCACCTTCTGGACAACAACAGCGCATATTTAGTGCCCACATTGTCGTCGCCGCGCGTCATTGTGACAAGGTCAGTTCCACGCCGTACGTGCTGCGTTTGTTTAAGCGTCGACAGCACACTGCCCGCCGATACTATGCCGACCAATATTTCGTAAATGTTTTTATTCGTGTGGCCAAAGATGTTGCGCCAGAAATCAAAACGTTTAACGGAAATAATAAGCAAAACAAATGGCAAAATATCTTGCAAATCTAGAACTCGTGCAAGCAAAGGTGGGGCAAGGCAAGAAGAACTGAAGACTACGGCAAAGAGTCAAAAGCAAACCAAACCAGAGAAGAAAGCAGAAAGCCAAACAAAGCAAACTTTATTTGTATAGTACGAGTACACCAACAAAAGTACAGTCCCAACTCGAAAAGCTGTGCCAGAAAGCATGCTCCAAAACATACATACATATAAACAACATACATATAGCAGAGTGTGTGTATGTGAGTGTGCAGCAGCACGCCAAGCAGCGTTGCGACCATGCAAAGAGCAACTACCATGCCAAATGACGTTGAGGCAACAACATTTTGGGGATTACAAGCTCAGCTCAAGCTTATGTACAAACATACATATATTTATGCTTGCTGTACTTGGCTGCATGTACGCTCGCTTGTGTGTGTATGTTTGTGTTCGTAAGTGCATGGCGTGGAGTTTAAGCTTGTACATGGCAAAGTAAAAAAGTAACAGATAGAAATCAGGGAAAAGCCCCAATACGCACCGTAGCGTTGCTTCGAAAGCAAAATCTAAACGTCAAACAGTGAATGCGAACGACGCTCCACAAGCAGCAGAAGCGTTGGCTGTGTTGCGTTGGAGCCAAACTGGTTTCTGCCATAACGTTGTTTATTGTGATCTGTTCCTTTATACTAGCTCGCATGTAGTTTTTTATTACAGTTGTTGCAGTGGCTTTTTCTTTTGATTTTTTGGTTCTTTTATTTGTCTTTTGTTATTTTTGTTGGCTGAGTTGCTTTTGCTTTTTGCTTGCACATTGGCTGTACTTTAGAGACATACAAGAAACGTAAAGACGCCAGAATAAAGCTATAGTACCAACAATATCCACTCGCAAATAAGAGGAACTTGACTTCTAGCTTCTGATAGGAGTTGGAAAATTGTAAATTATTAGTTTATAAGCAAAAGTATATTTAAAGTGTGGTAAAAATAAACCCATTATTTCTCAAAGAAGGCATTTGTAATTTGTATAAGCGCGTTCTGGTTCCGCTATAAGAAAAAAGACATAGATTTTGTGCTAAAAAAACTTCTCAGATAGTTTTGTGTTTTTTGTAATTGCTTGACAATTTATTATCTTTTGGCACGCTTCAAAAATTTAACCAGCAGAAAGAGTATATGGCATTTTTTGAGGTTTTCTTCGCTGAAAACGAAAACGGCCACATTCTTAATTTGATACTATACTGCCAACCAGTGGACCATCTAAAGGAAGTAATCACCCAGAAGCGGCCAAGAGGAGAGAAACTGTCATCATTAGATAGCCAGGTCAAAAACATCGATTTGGACTCGCCAAAAGCTCTGTAGCTGAATTGCTGTCATAAGGGTCATCTTAAAATCACATATCAGCTAAAAACTACTCAGCCGATTTCAACCAAATTCGGCATATAACATTTCTCTAACATTTTTATTTCACAGTACGAAACACGAAAATGGGCGAAACCAGTCTGTAACCACACCCACTTCCAATATAACCCAATTTTAAATTCCATTTGACTCTTTCCTTCCCAGTTTACGAATCAAGAAGAAATTAATAATGCCTTTGGAGTATGCCACTTTATAACCAAAAATTGTCGAAGTCCAACAAAAATATGTTCAAACCCCTAGGTACCGAATATTTGAACCCCAGTGCCCATAGTTGTCTTTTTGCCACAGATATTGGTCAATGTGTGAGAAATGAAATAATTGAAATTTGGGGATAATCTTTTCCAGACAATGGTATGTCTGTGCGTCAAAACTGGATTGAATCGTCTCAATACTTCCCTTAGCTCTCACATACTCATACCTTAAACAACGATACTCAAAGCTAAAGGTGACTTTTCACCTCCTATATCGGACATCAGTGTCTTTTTATAACTAAAGTAGATGAAATTGTGCGAAAACTTGACCCAGCCGCCATATAACAAACACTTAGCAGATTGATTGATGGTCTTTAATAAACCACAGTTAAGATTTATTAGTGAAAACATGTTCATTGTCTTTTTTGATTTCAAAGGCATTGTGCACCATGAATTTGTTCCTCCTGGACAAAACTGTCAACGCCAAATTTTACGTGAGCCCTCAAGAGACTCAAATTGGTTCATTAATTTTTTTAAATCTACTCAGTCCTATTACTTTCGAGCAAACCCTGTATTAATAGAAGGTACTTTTGGCCAAAATAGATAAAAATACAGTTGAATTTCCATAACTCGAACTCTTGAATTGGCAAAGAAGTAAATTCCATAAAAATTTCCTTCCATGGCTCGAAATTTTTTTGTGGATTGTGGTGACTTGACTTAGGGAAGTTCAACTGTATTTATAATTGTTAGAATTCCGATTAAGATATTTCCCCGTTTGATTCTTGCAAGCTGCAAGAGTATAGAATATTCGGTTGCTCCCGAACTTGGCCTTTCCTTACTTGTTCCTTATTTTTATTTAAATGAAATACCGCATGCAAAACAAATCACAAAGAACTTGTTTTTTTCTGACTTCTTAATATAGATAACCCCTTAAATTATTACTTTTAAAGAAAAAATAATTAACTTCTATATAAAACATTGTAATATTTAAAGTGCTTTAATATTTAATGTAATTTTTAAAATTTGCAGAAGCTTATATTCACGACTACAATTAATCTGAAATGTTTGATTGAGCCTTAGGAATTTCATTTGCCTTCAATTTCATTACATTGTGTTCTGTGGTCATATCTGTACGTCAGTGTGTACGGTAGTTATGCACCATACGTGCTCTAAACCGATCTAACACCCACATTTACTTATAAAATAACAACGTTTATATTTCACTAAAAAAACATTGGAAAAGTGAACACCTCTACCATTCAATAAGTCTGCGAGATATCAAATGTCAATGCATATGAGTACTACATGTCAAAACAGTTACGAAGGTGGTTTTTAAGTACGTGGAATGGAATAGTAGATTTACTGAAGATACTTTAGGCACAATAACTTAAACTAAAGTATTGCTTACAACGGCAAAAAAAAAAAAAGAAACAAAAGACACAAACAATAACAGCCGACGATCAGCATATCGAGAGGTTTCCGCGAAAATATCGTAAATCAATACCAAAAATAAATGTTTATAGGGAAATTTCAATTAACACGCTGGTAATAAATCAAATTTACTATCGTAACATTTACATTGCACAAAACCAATTATTAATTGTTTTTAATGCTCGATATTATATCATATAATTTTATTCATAACATTGCACGAACTTAATCACACACCCTCGTACTCATACCTCATACTCATATGTTCATGCACTTGCATAGAATAGCGCATCAGCTAATTGCATACTCAGTTTCTCAATATGAATTCCTGGAAATTCAAAGCGTGCCTCAGTAATTGCAACAATTTATTAATTTAAAAGAATTTACGGAATGTAGGTCAAAACATGTTTGTATGTATTTATGCGTGTTATTGAATGCCATGCTATTAGCTTTATAATTTACATGCAATGCAATCTTTCATATACTAAGTATACATATGTAAGTGCAATATACTGACGCATATTCCTCAATAATATTATATACTATATTTACACAAACATACATACAGAAATTTCATACTCCAAATATATTATATTCATATTCAGTAAATTGTTGTTATCATTGAATTTTTTTTTTTTTTGATTTTACTGTTCAATATAGTTACTTTCGAGCCCAATAAAATGATTCATAAAATAATTAATTACCATTTGTATAATAAAATGTGTCCCTAGCCCAAAAAAAACCATTCGGCTGACTGTCGATAGCACTCCAATGTGAAATAATAGAACCAAGTTTCATTTATTGTCACATTTCGAAGCACAAATGTGATTTTATTACGATTTGAATACCTTCAAGAATTCCTCAGAATAATCACTTCGTTTTTACTTTTGTTCACGTGGCTCTCACTTTGCACAGAGCTTTCGCATACGCAAATATTCATTCATAGAATACCCCACATGTTCCTTTGATATATTTCGTAAATGAAAAAGAAGAATAAATCTTTTGAGATTATCATCCGAATTATTTTTGGGACATTTTTGATGGTTTTGCCAGTAGCACACTCTTTGCATCCAACAGTACTTTTTTCACCAAGAAGCAATGTTTTTTTAACACACGACACACCTGTTTATTAATTTTTTGCAAACTATCATAAGTTTCTTCACTCAAAATGCTATATCACATAAATCAATAGTTCGACAGCTGTTAAATTTGAACGCGTATCTTTTGAAGGTTAGGGCTAACTTTTCATTCCACCTCTTATTGCACTAGGGGAATATACAGATCATGCAGAAAGTGAGATTATTGCGATCAATTTGAATCATTTATCTCTGATAAAACGGGGCAGTGTTTAAGTCTTTAAGTTTTTAAAGACCTCATATTAATTGTGTCTTAATCAGAAGTTTCAAAAAGATAATGCCACTTTACTATTATTTTTTTATAATAAAGAAATGATATAAATGTTAATATTATCGCTTTAAGTTGCATATTTTATTGACACCACTGTCGAAATGTTGTAACATATATGTGTATATTAGGGTGGGTGAAAACAAATGAATTTTTTTTTCGCTTGGTACTCTGAAAAATAAATTTTAGACCACTTTAAGAGAGTCTCTCCAAGTATGAGCTTTTAATTATAACAAGATCCTCCGACTTGCAGTTTTCTATATTTCTCTTTTAGATAGAAAAATTCACATCTCGTTGCCCACTCTTTGAAAAAAATTAGTATTTTATAATTTTTTTGATTAAGTTAAACGTTCACGAGATATCCATCGTCAAAATCAAAGAAAAAAAATATAAAAAATAGTATGTAGTACTACATCATTTTGTATAGCATTCATTTTCCTTTAAAATCTATGAAACGAGATATTTTATCAAGTAGTTGGAAGCAAGATATGAAATTTTTTATCTGATAATAAGAAAATAGAAACTGCCAGGCGTGGACCTTTCCATTACAATTAAGAGATCATATCATATCTCCTAGATTTTCTTAGAAGAGTCGAAGAACATATTTTTTATAGTACCAAGCAAACAAAAATAGTTTTTTTGGAACCACCCTAGTGCATGTACATATCTGCATGTACAAACTTATGTAATCATTTATAAAACCATAAATAAATGTATAGCTTACATTAAGTGTATTCATGAGTACTCATACTAAATATGCTAATACAACATTCTCTCCGCCAGGGCAATAATGAAAGACTGCGCATGCGTGTCCGCAACACATTGAATGACAGCCGAAATCGTAAAAGCAACTGCTATACGAGTATTGCGACGAGCGAGGAATTTCGACGTTGTCACTAAATTTAAATTCAACATTTTTGTTGCTAATACAAAAGGTGCACAGAAACAAAATAACAACAAAGAAAAGAACAAATTCCCAAAATCTTGTAATTATCTTTTGCGGCGAACAGAATAATTTGTGTGACTTTAATGTTGGAATTCAGGCACAATAGGTATTAAAAGCTGCGAAAGTTGGAGCACAAATTGAGGCTGTGACCGACGCTCTCGCCGATGCTCGATTACGACACGCAACAGAGCGTAACGCACTTGTCACGCCTATTATTTGCAAATGAACCCAACGTACTGTGACCTTTGCGTTGATCCGCGCCGGCGATAAACGCGCAAAAATTGCTCCTTACACCCGACCATACCATACACAAGTAAATATGTGTACATGTGTGTGTGTGTGAACACATTTGATTGCATGTATGTATGTGTGGCAAATTTGTATATTTACATGCGAATTTTCATTTGGACTACACAAAGAAGTAATGAATGTACGTAAGTGCATGTGTGTGTGTGTGCGCGCATGTGCGTTTGCATTGTGGCCGATGTTATTGTTTTTGCGAAGACTCATTGTTTGTTGTTGTTGCGCATCTTATTAATGTTGGCATTCGCAGCGCCTCTGGCGCATGCCTGTAATGGAAACGTTCGGAGGGGAGGGAGCACAACGTAGGACGGGCACATCCGCAAAACGCCGGCATAAACAGTAAAAACAACAACAACAAAAACAGAACGAAAAGTGCTAAAATGAAACAATGCACCGAATTAATTTCTATACCGCTGCGCTCGGCTGATTCAACTTTAACCGAAGCAGCAGCAGATTCAATATTCTTCGCGAAAGAAAAACAATAACAAAACGTAAATTACAGCGAAGTCCGCTAGCTATGTTGATTACTGGCGCACACCGAAAAAAAGCACATACAGGAAAGGAATTTACATATGAGTAGAGAGACACAGTCACATACGTTTATGACCTGAACCTAAAACAAATATACCTTGCTGCATACGTACAACATCCGGCTGTGCGCCGAAGCGAAGCAGTGCAAATCACAACGTTAATTGTCTGTCAGGAGCGCCTCAGCGAGTGCGTGGGTCGCACTTAAACGGACACTGCCGAAAAAAACCAAAAAAAATGCCATATCCATCCAACAACTTGGACAAGCATAGCAGTCATTACCACAAGGCATCAGTCATCGGCAGTCAACGGTGAACAGCCAGCAATCGCCCGCCACCAGCCACCAGCCGGCAACCAGCAGCCATTGACCCATCACTCCGGGTGTGTGGAAGCGCTGAAGGCTCCAATTAATTATCGCATTTATAAACAGGAAAATAATCAACATTTGAGGAATTTGCTTTCCAAAGCACCCAATAGACTTTACGCTACAGACACACATAGGCACATACTCCGCTATAGTCTCTATGGATGTACATATATACATACATACGTGCTCATGCGCCTGCACTCATAGATATTGCACTCGGCGGCTTGTTTGTGTGCCGCTGCAAGCTATGCCTAAGATGCTTAACAAATATTTAAAGATCTTAACATTAAAGACACCGCGTTTCTCGCCGCATAGCTAAAGTCGCGAGCGTTCTCAGTTGCTATCAACTAAAGCTGATAGTTTCACAGATTATTCCAGTAAAAGGAGGAGTAAGGCGCGGAGCGGAAGGTGTCCACTTTGTAATTCATCTAATTGTCATTTGTATTAAGTCAGCAATGTAGGCATACTTGTCTTATATGCATACATACATACATACATACTTACAACATACAGAATTTCGTATGTGCCTATGCGCGCATGCGCGCTGGAGACATTGATAATTATATCGCTTTTTAAATTTTTTGTACTTTTCTCATGACTAAGATAGCTTTTGGTGATGTAGATAAAATTGTGTGAGAAAATATACCGAGTGGAAATCTGTAGGGAACTGTCTACGGTATACTTCCGACTGTGTAATTAAATCGAAAATATGTTAATTACAATGCACTTAACTAGAATGTGTGACAAAACGTTTTAATGAGCTCAGTTTTTGCAAAAAAAATAAGATATTACTCGATGAGGGGTAAAATATCTGCTAAAGAAATTTGACTTGGACTGACAGAAGAAATAATTTTCACATAATTAAATTCAAATGTTGTTGTTGTTGTTGTTGTTGTTGTTGTTGTAGTGGCAAAAACATTTTTGCAGTAATTTCGAGGCATGGTGCCGAGTTGAATTGTTCTTGGCCGGATGAAAACTTGAGTGTGGGAACAGATTTTAATACGAACTTTTTTTTCGTATCCAAGATAGGTTCTTTTTGAGCCAATATGCCAACGCCTAAGCCAATTTTCCTTACACATGTTATAAGCTACGGCTGGGATGGCCTTCAATGC
Organism: Bactrocera zonata; assembly: GCA_037783105.1. Lineage (NCBI taxonomy): Eukaryota > Metazoa > Arthropoda > Insecta > Diptera > Tephritidae > Bactrocera > Bactrocera zonata. Next base: position 75,786 of record JBAWJQ010000541.1, read on the forward strand.
TATCAATGCATTTTGTTCTTTTGATTTGTTTTTTCGATTGTTGGCTAGTTTCGACGTTAGATTCAAAAAGTCACGCTACGTTGTCAAGCAAACCCTTTTGCGACCTCTATTCGCCGTCAGTTTTGCAAAAGAAACGAGTAAAACATTGACAGGCTTCATACCCAAAACATTAACCAAAATGTATCTGAAATTGACAAGCTTCATGCCCATAAAAATCAACCGAAATATGTTGAGTCGATTGATCTCTTATGCGTTGAGATCCTCTGATATCTACCTGATGTCAACACAACGAATTTTAAGCTTTTTTTCTTTAACTTTTTCGGTGCTGTCGTCATTAACAGTGCTACATAGATGCACAAATCGCATTAGGCTTTTCGATATCTTCACGATCTTCACTAAATGCTTAGTGCCACTCAAAAATTTATGTTCGTGATAAAGTAGACTCCCCAAAACACTTCTGCAATGACTTTGTAGTCGTGGTGTTAAAAATCACCAGACAAACTTTTCACGTCTTAAACCAATATCTGCTAAAAACTTACCAATAAACATATGTAGACAAAACATTTCCGTCAGGATCGGAAAGGACCTCTCCAAGCCGTTCGATACCAAACGAGGTTTCAGACAAGGCGACTCCCTATCGTGCGACTTTTTCAATCTGTTGCTGGGGCTGCAGAGCTGAATTGAGCAGGTACAATCTTCTAAAAGAGTGAACAAGTGCTGGCGTATGCCGATGACATTAATATCGTCGGCCTCAACACCCGCGCTGTTAGTTCTGCTTTCTCCAGGTTGGAATAAGAAGCGAACTACCAGACCAGTGAACGAGGACAAGACGAAATATCTCCTGTCATCATTCAAACAAACTTCGCTCTCTCGACTTGTCTCCCACGCCACTGTTGACCGTCATAACTTCGAAATCGTAGATAATTCCATCTATCTTGAACCCAGCATTAGAGCAACAACAATGTCAGGTTCGAAATCCAGCGCTGAATAACCAGGTGCTACTTCGGACTGAGTAGGCAATGTTGAAGTAAAGTCCTTTATCAACGAACAAAGACCAAATTCAACAAGTGACTCATCACCCCCGAGCTGCTATATAGAGAAGAGGCTTGGACGATGGCCACATCTGGTGACTCACTGTTACCAGAGAAAGGTTCTACGGAAGATTTAAGGTCCTTTGCATTGACAACGGGGGATACCGCAATCGATGGAATGATGAGCTGTACGAGATATACTTACGTACATATATCTAATTGACATAGTTCAGCGAATTAAGAGACAGCGACTACGTTGGCCAGGTCATATCGTTCGAATGGTTGAAAACACTCCAGCTCTGAAAGTATTCGACGCAGTACCCGCCGGGGGAGGCAGAGAAATAGGAAGACATCCACTCCGTTGGAGAGGTCAGGTGGACAAGGACCGGACCTAGCTACATTTGGAATCTCCAATGCAAGCCAAATAGTGAAAAGAGGAAACACCGATATAAAATATTTGGTATAACAGAGCATGCAGAATTTCGTTACAGAGTAAAAAAGGTGATTTACTAGCTATGACTGACGGACCATTAGGGGACCACATACATACATGTACCCTCATATTTAAAACCATATTTCAGCGATGAGTATCGATAGCATGACGCACTGGCCCATTAGCTTCAAAATATTACGTGTTCTTACCTTCTATGGCTTTATAAAGCAAACGAGATTATTGTATCTGCTTAGTCTTATGTTATGTAACGTAATTACTTTCGCTTAGTGGCGTATTTCGTCAAATAAAAAACAAGGAACTTTTTTATTTATTTTCTGATGACGTTCAAGAATATAAACTGGAGTATATTTAAATGTTCATGTACTTACATTTTACATTATTTGTTATACTTATAGAGCTATTCAAAGTGAACAATACAAATTGTGTATTCAACAAATACTTGTGTGCAATTTATCAGTACACTTTCACTTGCGAATGACAATAACAAAACAAAAATGTGCAATAAAGTACAAAAGCCTCATAAATACACAATTTAAAACAAATGCGATTTAACCCTTGCATTACTATGAATAAAAATGTTTAATTCAAATATGCTACACAACAACTGTGCTAATATATTTTTATACTTTTGCAACCTGTTGCTACAGAGTACAAGTTCGCCTAACGGTGGTATGTAACACCTAAAACTAAACGAGATAGATATAGGGTTGTACTTGCATATATACATTTATAGCTGCGGACAAAAATTTTTGAAAATTTTGAAAAAGTGACCATGGTCCCGGTGAGAAATATAATTGAAAATGAGGGATAATCTCTTCTTGACCATGGTATGTCTGTGTCAAGACTGGGTAGAATCGAATAGAACTTCCTTACTCATAACAGTTTGTCTTTGTGCCTAAAATGGGTAAAAGTTTTCGAAATCATCCTACAAGTATATAACAAATAAATTGAATTTATGGGTTGCATGGGTTTCCTCGGGTAAAAGCAGCCTTTTTCACTTTTTTTCTTATATAAAAAAGAAATACTTTATTAGAATTTTTATTGCTACAAACATACACTAGTAACAAAGAAATTCTGATATTTTTGGAATACAATATGCTAAACTCGGTCATTGCGACGCCACGCCATTTCTCCTCGTAAAAAAGAAGCGCCTGCGTAGGCAGGAGAACTCCTTACAGGATCATCTAAAGTGAAAAATACGTGTTTTAATTAGATCCTTAACTTAGAACTTGGACGAAGGAGAAAAAAACTGAAAATTGGTTTTTTGCCAGATATTTTTCCAAAAAAAAAAATTATAACTTCAGAAAATTTTAAAAAATTTTAAAAAATCCTTCCACCAAGTTTTTAAGAATTGTATTTCAAAGACGTGTGTAAAATTTCATGAAGATCGGTTCCAACCAACTTCGAAAACACAGTTTCGGCAAAAACTCATCTAAAGTTTTAACGAACTATATACATATGTACATGCATATGTACATAGCTGACTTCGAGCGCGCAACCTTTCAAGGCTGTGTCTCCAAAAGCATTACTCGGATCAACTTGAAAATTTAGGACAATATTCTTAGAGTGTTATAGAATTTAATAAGATAATAAAAATAATAAAAAATAAAATTTTTTGAAACCCGTAAACCTTTCTAACCCCTTTACTCTATATGATTGGTGATGGCATGATAGATACTTTGCAGAATCTCAGGGAATATTTTTTAATATGTGACATGATAATAGTTAACTGATAAAATTGGGTAAATACTCTTAAACTCCCATATACTATATATGTATGTATAATGATTTTCGTTTTTAACAAACTTTTTGTCGATTATGTATAATTGCTTGGATTCCGATTTCTATGCACCTTAAAGTATTTCCCTGGCTTTGAATCTTGCAATTCGCAAGAGTATAAAATGTTCGGTTGAACCAGAACTGAGTCCCTCCTTTTTTGTTTTTTTTTTCGTTTTGATTTTTACAAAACTTGTGAACGTATGTATGTGTTTTTATTGAATCACAGCTCTTAAGCTGAAATCACACGATTGGTGAAATGTACCAATTTTTTGTCATTTATATGTACAGATCGTGTGACAGCCAGAAAATATTTGGCATAAGGCAAATTAACAAAATTTTTGTGCAGATAGACCGATAAAATACGGCTCTGTTGTACCAATCATGTGAACTGTTGTACAAATCAAGTAAATACAAAAAATGGACAAATGTACCGATAATTTTATCTGCCACTGCGGGACCAATCACAGTGGCAAATCATTTCAAATAAAGCCAAAATTATGTTTTTTTTATTTTTATTATCCTAGGAATACTTTACACCTGGCTGGAATTTCATTATTTACTGTTTGTGTATTTGTGTAGGCTTGGTAAGCTTAGTTTTTTAAGTGAAAGAAATTGTATCGAATCAGAGAAAAAATCAGAATAAATGTGATTGCCGAAGTGTGCAAATGTCTGGTATTTTTATTAATATATTTATTTATTTACATTTAATATATTAATATTGTTCATTTATTTTTCAGAATATGGATACAGATGAAGATGAAATCTTTGATAATTTGACTACCGCAATATGCGAAAATATATCCAATATGTCTGCAGAACCAACACCAACGCCAGATAAAAAGAGAAAGCGTTATCAAGTTACAACGGCATGGTCCTCGGAAGATGTGTTTAATTTAATAGAAATAATGGAAAAACATCCTTGTCTGTGGGAATATTCTTCATCAGACTATAAAAACCGACAGAAGAGAGAGAACGCATGGAGAGAAGTTGCAGCGAACTCTCATGGCCGTAGCGTTGATGAGTGCAAAGCCAAGTGGGCGAATGTGAAAACAGCGTACAATAATACAAAAAACAAATTACAGGCAAAGTCCGGTCAGAGTGCGTCAAGTTCACAACCTCATTGGCAATTTTGGACTGCAATGCAGTTTTATCATAACCACGACAAAAAAAAATGACCTCATCTGTTTCAAATATAAGCCCTGATAGCGAAAGTTTACCAAACACGCATTTTCAACCCATCAACATGCAATCCAACGCAACAACATCATCGCCAGCTGATGCAGCAACCAATTCGCCAGAAGATATTTTAAAACGCGCAACAGATTTGTTGTATGCAGAAAAAGAGGACAAGTGGTATTCCTTCGGCATGTACATAGCGTCGCAAATGCGTGAAATGAATGCAAAAAATGAGAAAGCAGCAAAAAAACTTGAAATTAATATTATGAAGTGCACTATAGATGCGCTTTCAGAATTAAATGACGATTGATATTTCATTGAATTGTTTTTTCTTCTATATTAATAAAGTTACAGACATATTTAAATCATTAATTTTATTTAACATAAACATCTATATTGAAATGGTATTTCTCCAGCGGCTGTCATAAAATATTGTTCGAACTCCTCACGAATTTCTTTGGCTTCATTGGTTATGAATGTCGTTGGACGTTCCTCTGCTCCTTGTTGGCAATTTTGAGTACCTTGCTCATGAACTGAATTGTCTTGTTGATCACTCCTATCTGTAGTTAAACCTTCCATATAACTGGCATTTTTTTTAATTAAAAAATTATGCAAGGCACAGCAGGCCAGTGTTATTTGGGTCGTTTTATGCTCATTCAGTTGAATTGGTCGATATAGAATTTGAAACCGCTTTGCCATAATGCCAAATGCATTTTCGACAACGCGCCTAGCACGTGACAATCGGTAATTGAATATGCGTTGACCGGCAGTTAAATTTCTACCAGGGTATGGTTTTAAAATGTGCTTTTGCATGCGGAATGCATCATCCGCCACTAATAAGTATGGACAATCACGAGCACGATTTAGCAATGGTTGTGGTAAAGGCAATCTCAGTGTGTTATTGTCCAAAGCTTTCTGAAATGTGGACTTTCCAAAAACGCCGCCGTCCGAAACTCTGCCATTGCACCCGACATCAATATATATAAATCGGTAGTCCGCATCCGCAATGGCCATAAGTACAATACTATTAGTACCTTTATAATTATAAAAGGTACTTCCGGACCGCGGCGGAGCCTTCATCACAATGTGTTTCCCGTCAACTGCGCCTATACAATGGGGAAAATTCCATTTATCACTAAATTTTTGGGCAATGTCAATCCACATCTGTTCGTTGTTTGGAACCTTGCAAATGTGTAATGTGATATCAATTTATATTTTTGATGTGATTATGTATAGCTACCTTTAAGTATTCATTTTTCAAAGCTTTGTAAATTGCATCGCAAACCTCCGGCACAAATATAGATATTGTATTCGGCGCAATGCGAAAGTCAACAGATAAACTTTTGAAGCTGTCTCCAGAGGCAAGGAAGCGAAGTGTAACCGCCAAACGTTCATTGGCTGGTATTGCTTTGCGCATATTGGTGTCACTTTTTTTTATGTTTGGAGAGACTAATTCAAGAATATAATTAAAAGTGGCTTCGTTCATGCGAAGATAATTTTTAAACAAATATTTTTGATTGTTCACTTCACGAAACTCGCGCAGAGTTTTTGCATACGCGCCGTCAGTACTTCTCCTCTGAAGCCAATCTAGCACCCAAACACTTCGCTTCTTCAATGTTCGTTTTTCTTTTATTTGTTTCTTTTTATTAATTAGGTGTACACAAATACACATAATTGCCACTATTTTCTTCCTTCTTGATGAAGAAATCATTATATTTAAAAATTATAAAATTACGTTCAAATATACATATGTAATTATGTATTCAAAGCTTATCAGCTACCTATTTTATTTAAAATGACAAGCCCAACCATGTGACAGGGTTGTACAAATATCTGTCATATTATTGAAGTGTACAAATCAGTACAGAAAAATTCTGGCTCAAGTACGCCAATCGTCTGAACACTGAAAATTGTATCGGTACACAAAATTTATTTTGTACAAATTTGTACAGAAAAATTTTGTCAAAAATCGGTACATTTGACCAATCGTGTGATCTCAGCTTAATTTTATCAAAAAGAGTGTAAGCTTACGAACTTTTCAGCACACCTGTAAGTTATAGTCTGATTAAATATCGAATATATATATATATATGTGATATATATGTATACATAAATGTACATACATACAACTTTTACATCCAATAGACCTAAGCTGGTATCAAATTAAATGCATAGTTGCTTATGTCTTTCTAATCACTGTCTGCGGATATGTAGATATATTTGTATATTTAAATTATAATAATTATTTGTACTTACTTGTCAAACCAAACTGAATTAGTATAAAGAGGTAAGACATAATGGCCGATAATATGACTAAGATGAACTCATTGTTGAGGTGAAAGAATCCCAACACCTTAATTTCGAGGTTTTCCACTTTGCGTTGGCATATGAACGTCTCAACCTACAGTATTACGGCAATAAAAGAAAATTTAGAATAATTTAAGGAAAGCATTATAAATGTCCACACACTCGTACATATGTACATACATATTATCTACATACAGATATGTATGTATAATTTATATTTGATTTTTCTGCCAAAAATTGCGACAAGTCCGGAATGTGACAGCGATTAGTCACAAAGGCGCATGTAACTAATTATACTTTTGACATTTTTGTACAGAAAAAATATTCCATTTCGTTTAACAATGTTCTATGCAAACACTAATTGTACGCTTTTATGCCGGAAAGCTTACCAAAGGATACTAATCGTAAAAATCGTTTAAGAGGGTAATTTTTGGTATGAATAAGGTAATATTGAAGAGAATTATAAACAAAGAATCAACTAACTTAGCCTAGGGTTACTAGGAGCTTGGCAATGCCCTACAATTGACTTTGCTAAGCACACATGTCCTACTTGGGCGGCAACTGGCGAATGGATGTTGCTTTTTATTCTTTCTATGCTCCTCTATTTTCAATTTTTTAATTTTACATATACCTAAACTTACGCTTTCATCCCAACGTGGATCGATATCTGAGCAGACCAGATCCAAATTGAGCAAATCGGTCAGCTGAGACTTCAGAACTACACCATCAGTGCTAAATATTAAGAAAGCCAAGTTGCAAAACTTAAAAACCGTGGAGAAAAACGCCATTAAATCCACATAACCCGTTTCGATATATCGCGATATAAAGCGATGCATAAGCATCAGTATGATCACAAAGTTGTGGTAAATGTAGTAAAGCACTTGCCAGCGGAAAATGTGATGAAACTCTTTGGTCAACTCATATAAAACCGAATAAATATTGTTGCTGTCGTCGATGCTATCCGAGCACAAGCACAATTCTTTCATACGTTGATGTTTACTTAAACGTTGTTGCGGCTCCTCCGATTCAATTCGGCTCATCCTTTGAAGCATTCGCTCCAGATGTGTAGCCATTGCAATGTACATTTGTCTGATGACCATAAAGCCCACGAAACAACAATCCAATATATATATTGTGCTTAACCACAGGTAAATGCCTGCTAAAAAACTCGTCGGATCTGTACCTTCGACTAGTAAAGGAATTTCATACATCAGTCCGAAAGCGCTGAGTAGAAATTTCAATATGACAGATATTACAAATGTGCGTCCCAGTATCTGTTCAACGCCTGACTTTGTTGAAATCCTTTCGTACATGTTAACGAGTTTATTGATTATTTGAAATATTTTTCGTTCCGAACATTCATGTATAACGAATGATATTATCGAGAAGAGTGTTACACTTGTCACTTGCACATCGGCAAAAAACATTAAGAATGAGTTGCCTATATATTGCATATATGGTGCCATCATTTTTGGCATCAACGACGCAAAAATCATAGAAAGCCAAATGCGCCATATAATTCTTATAACGCGAATCCAACGCTTTCCTTGACGTAACTCCATCTTCTGTTTCTGCAATTTCCAACCGAACACACTCAAAAGGTGTCCATACTTGTAGAGCACTCTAAGCAGGCGGTAAGCGAAAAGCTCTGTGCGATTGTACTTCGACATAGTTAACCACAAACTGAGCTGTTCGAAGGGTCGCCGTGCTGAGTACACCTCAATGAAGAGGAGTTGGCAGGAAAAGGACGTAAGTATATCGCACTATGTTCAATCTACTACAGTAGCCGACACTGTGTTGCCTATTTTACTAATTAAATATAGAGATAAGATGCCTACGATATGGACTCATGACTATTGCTGTGACCGTATTTACTATAGTTGGCTAGTCAGTGTTTGGTGTTCAAGGAAAAGTAATACACAAACATCTCCATAGGTGTGCTGTTATTGGGGCGATAGATTGAAGATTTCGGTTATCCTCACTAACGCATCAGCTTTTAAATGAGAAACAATTAATTTATTTGCACATGAACTTGTATGTATTATAATGGGTGGGCCATCTAACGTTTTAAATTTGAATTTTCTATATTTCGAAATTGGAAACGTCTAATACCATTCCGAAAGTGACAGATATTCAGTAAAAAGTCTAAAATTTACGAAATGGGTCGCTATTCACTAGAAGAAAACTGGGAAATATTGAAAACTTTTTTCCAAAGTGGTGAGTCCACTCGACTCATGGTCAATTTTACCGAAAAATCATCTTTTTGGACGAGGCTCATTTCCACCTCGATGGTTAAGTTTACGAAAACCCGCACGTAATCGTCGAGAAGCCAATGCACCCAGCACGAATCACTGTATGGTGCGGATTTTGGTCTGGTGAAATCTTCGGCCCATTTTTCTTCTAAAATGAAGAAGGAACCGGCATGACCGCAATGTTAACCGAATTTTTCTTCAAGCAAATTGAAGAGGAAGACTTGGATAACATTTGGTGCCAGCAGGACGGCGCTACGTGCCATACAGCAAAAGCTACACTAAATCTTTTACGCCCTATCTTCGAAAATCGCATAATCAGCAAAAGAGGTGATGTGAATTGGCCTCCCAGAAGCTGCGATTTAACTCCGTTGGACTATTTTCTGTGGGGAGCTGTTAAAGATAAATGTTACGCCAACCATCCAGAAACAATTCAAGATCTAAAGTACGACATTCAAGCTGCTGTAGCTGCCATAAGGCCTGAAACCATCGAGAAAGTACTCCAAATTGGGTGGATCGGATAAGCTACTGTAAACTCAGCCGTGATGGTTATTTGTCCGAAGTTGTTTTCCAAAAATAAATTTCATAAAACAACCTTTTAAATAAATGTTAGACCTTTGAAAAATATCAAGCCGTTTTTTTTTTAATGACTTTTTAAATTTAAAATTTTATATGGCCCACCCTGTATAACGCGCAGTGCAACATCAAAATAAGCTGGAAAAGGACTAGTTCACAACTAGAATTTCCAACGCTAAAATGAACTACTCCGAGACAGGCCAGACATTTGTCATTCATAAACCAAATTTAAAATTTGTGTGCAGTTATTATTAAATTAGGTAAACCACCGAAGAATTTGATAAGACAGCATGAATTATTTATGGTTATTTATGATTTAGTATTTTATTTGTTCATTTTTTAAATTCAAACTTATGATTTCGTTCTAGAATTGCGCCAGTTATTTTTGTGTAATCGTTCTCGGAATTTGACAGTTGACATCACGTTACCTACTACTGGTTCATTTTGCGCTTCTTACTAGTTCGAATTTAGTTTATAAATGGTTCTTTTGACTGCATTGGGGCAGCAGAGTACTGTGAGTTGGTGACTGCGGTTTAATGCCAGTAATGATACGTTTGATCAATGAAGGGTCTTCAGCTATGTTGTCAAGCAACTCTTTTGGGATCTGTATCGCTGTGGCCTTTGCAAAATATTTGTTTCTTTTAATACGAATCTAGCATTGACACGCTTCAAATTCCTAACATTAACCAAAATATGTGGATCGAACCATAAGAGATGTTGAGATCCTTTGCTGTCTGTGTACCATAAAGTCAACACGACGTTGTCGTCATTAACAGGGATGGAGGTACATACACTTACATGAGGCAAACTTTCGTTTATGGAAACATTGTTGCAACATTTTTAATGATTCCGTTGCCATGATTTAATTGGTAACACAAAAGCAAAAAATCTTTGTTCTCTTTTTCCATTGTACAAGTAAAAATCGCCAAACAATATCCACCAAACACTGTCTAATTGACATATGGGGATCAAACTTCACGCGACTTTATGGGTTGTACTAATATAGGGAAAATTCCTTACTTATTCGATTTGCAGGAAATAGACCAGTCCAGGTCAAATTTGATCAGATCAAATAAATAAAATCAATTAGACGCTCGAATGCAGTTTTACTTGTAAGATCCTTCAATTGACGGAACAATTGCAGAACTTTCTAAAAAACTTATGATTAATCTAGAATTATATTATTGGACGCCCTCAAGAAGCTGGGACCAAAGTAGGCATCTGTAAGCAATTATTTATAAAGATAATTTCGAATAGCAAGTCAATCAATATTCCCGTCTTGCTTATAGCGCAGAGGCAAGGACGATGACAATGGCTGATAAGTCGGCATTACGAGTCTTCGAAGGAAAAGTTCTGCGAAAGATTTATGGTCCATTACGCCTTGGCCACGTCGAAGATCGCATTCGATGAAACGATGAGCTGTATGAGATATACGACGATATTGACAGGGTTCAGCGAATTAAGGGGGTATTCTAGTCTAGAAATAAAAAAAATCGATTTTTTTTATATTTTCAAAGTTTAACTATTCAAGAATATGGTACAAGAGGATTTTTCAAAATTCAAATTATTTTCGGAGATATAGGCATTTTTCTGACCCGGCATCCAAACTGGTTCGGCCGGAACTAGACTACAAAAAACTTTACGCGAAACTTTAAACGCGTTTTCTCAAAACTGACTTTTTCGGAACGATGCCCACGATTTCTCAGGTTCTACTGGACCGATTTACTTGAAATTTTTATAGAGTCTTCTTTATAGGCTTGTCTATGGTTGGAATTAGCCCCATCCCAAAATTTTTATATTTATTATTTTTAAAAAAATCGGAATAGTCAGAAAAAGTGATCAAAATAAATTTTTTTTCAGGCAGTCGCCTTTTTGTGAAAAAAAAAAATATTTCCCACTTTTCCGTAGTTCCGACCATTGCGATATTATTCTAGATTAATAATCTTTTTTTTTGGTTTCAGATAACTAGGAGGGCTGAAATCATGGGCATGGTCACGTGGAAATTTTTAGAGACCCCCCACTTCGTCAGCTCATAATTTTAGAAATTTTTTACTTTTTTTAGTTTTTAATTTTTTTCTGTACTCTTCAAAAATTAATAAATAACTAATAAAAAATGGATAGTAAAAATATTAATTGCCATTTTTATACGACACTTTAAAAATTACCTGAAATTCATGCTTCTAGACTAGAATGCCCCCTTTAGAGACAGCGGCAACACCAGCCAGGTCATGTCGTCCGTATATATGAAAACACTCTGAAAGTATTCGACAAAACCCGCCGGGGGAAATAGAGGAAGACCTCTACTTCGTTGGTGAGATCAGGTGAAGAACGACCTGGCGGCACTTGGTATCTAAAATTGGCGGCAAATTGCAAAAAAAAAACGATGGCTCGCTGTTGTGGACGCAGCTATAACCACCTAAGCGGTGTCTATCCCAGTAAATAAGAAGAAGAAGATATTGCACTTTATTAAATTATTTAGCTTCGACACTCTATCAGATTCGAACTTTTTCCTAGTAAGGATTTCCAACGCAAATTGGCCTCTACGTGTAATACTTCCAAAAATTGGCAACTTGGTTTCTACAGCTCCCGACACTGAAAATGACGGTCTGGAGAGGTCTATTAAGCAGTCAACCTGAATAAAATACCAAGAAAAATATGTTTTTACTTCCATATAATGTCTCTAAGTATACAAAAATGTTGAGTGCTGTTATAGTGTAATTGAATAGGCACATTCACATATATTTATATACACTACACATCTAATGCTTGCTTATGCTACAAAGGCAGAGACTATTTTTCAGGCCATCAAGCTGCGGCTTTCACCATCACAAGTTTCACAGAGATATTACTGGTTTTTATTCGCCAAAGAAATCGCTTAGAACAAAGACGGCTATGCATTTGAAACCAGGAAGTGTAAGGCTATTAAGCCATGCAACGTTTTGTGGAAAACTTGCTCATACAACTTTCTTTGACAATTGTGCTCACCAGTTCGCTCGTGTGTGCTGGAAACCGCTTCCACTGAGGTTTTGCATAGACTTTATCGAAGTTTTCGCGCAAATTTTGCCAAAAAGAGACCTTCAAATAGAAACGGCTTGTGTGTGCATACATGTTTAGGTGTATATGTATGTATGAATACGAAGGTACATATATTTTTGTTTGAATTAAGTTTGAATCCTGTTCGAACAGTAGCAGCGAATAAACCGAGTTGCAGTGGTACAATAACTAGTGTTAGTATGGGTATATGTATGTGTGGATATGTTTATACTGTGGTTTCAAATACGAACACTACCGCTTTTCCAAGCTATACATTATTTTATCGCCTCTTGGCGTATCCGTGTATCTTTTGACTGTGTGTACGAGCATCGAAAGCGCTATTACTAGGCATAACTGGTTTGCTGTAATGCCAGAGACCATAGACTTGCTGACTTTTTATGATTTATATACATATATACATACATATTTATATGTTTGTCACAAGAGTTTGTTGTGCCACTCTATGCAGCATTATATGCTTGTTTGTGTGTAAGTGTATGCAGTTTGCACAGATTATCTGGTGAATTGCAACGGCAGTGGCAACCTCAGTTGACGGCACCGCATCTTTGGCGAATTGCCGCCACCACTAGGAGTTGCAGTTTATATAGCGCAACCAGTTCTTTGGCTGCACCACAACACAGCGCCATGCGGCGCACTCGTTGTGGTTACTCTATGACTTAGCGGTTACGAGAGCGCCTAGGCTTAAACAGATACATTCATATGTATGTACTTATATACAATATACTCAAAGCTATGAACTGCAAGTTGTGGTTTAGCTTTCAGTTTAAATCACAATGAAAAAATATCTATTTTTCAAATGTACTTCCTTATTTCTTAATAATTATTATACCCTGTACAGTGTATGTATATTATGATTGCCTCGATGTTTGTAACACATGCCAAACGAAAATGTTGGAGACCCTATAAAGTGTAAAAAAGGTGATCGATTTCGAGGTTCTCTACTTTCTTTTTAATAAAAAAAAAAACAGAAACTTCCATCGAAGGAACATTCTTTGTATTTATTTTTTGAAGATTATCTCAAATCTCAAATGTGGGCCGCGGCTACGTGTCAGCTGGTCCATCCGTTGAGCCCAATTTTCGACAACTCATTCGAGCTTTTCTACTGGTAACTGGCGAATGACATGCATGTTGTTTTGCTCCAAGACCTGAAGCGAAGCGGGATTATCCGCATAGGCTTTAGAGTTTCCATATCCCCACATAAGAAAGTCTAAAATGCGCCAAATCGTTCCATACGTCAGTCCGAGTTGCTGCGAACGGCGCCGAATCGACTCTCCACGGTCTTTGTGTACACTCTCAGATAAGGCTGCCACACTTTCTTCACTGCGTGCTGGACGTAGTCTATTCGGTCGAATATTATCCAATAATGAATGCTGGGTCCCAAGGTGGGTGATGGTGCTGCGAATAGTACACTCAGTAGGCCGATTATGTGGATCATAAGTTGAGCGAAGCACGTTAATCATATTCTTTGCGAAACGTGATATTCGTAACAAAGTTGAACGATTTGTCAACGTTAATCATTCGTAAGTCTTTCCATTATGAAATACCAAACAATACTAAACAAAAATCACTTGACTGCTGACACGGCTCACCTCTACTTGGATCTGTCGTTAATAGACATAGGCAAGTCTATAAAGTAGAATCTCCAAAATTTTAAGGTAAATCGATCCAGTGAAACCTGAGAAATTGTGGCTATCGTTTTGAAAAAGACAGCTTCGAAAAAAAAAAACGGATTAAAAGTTTCAGTTAGATACCGAAGTCAGCAAAATACCAACATATATATTCGAAAATATTTAAGTTTTGAAAAATCCTTACCCTTGAATAGTTAATCTTTGAAAATATAAAAAAAGAAAATCGATTTACTTTTAGTTCTAAGTAGATAAGAATACCCCTTAACTTTGCCAAAGCTTGCCGTATTACTTGTCAGGAGAGATAAGGAACTATTCATAAAATTTATTTCTATATAAAATTGAAAATATGAGAAGTTACATATAGACTTTTTGCTATAACAAGGTTGGTTGAGAAGAAGAACACTGATGAATAGATGTAACGCTCTGAAGCTATCATTAGACTCGTTGTACTAGCAAGTGATATCCAACTAAGCACCACTTAATAACTTTGTGGATTTGATGACATTCTTATGTTTTTTTCTCCCATGCTCTCCAATTTCTTTTGAATTGTTACATTCAATTCCTTAATGGAGAGTTAAATTCAAAATCAGAATCATGAAAGTCACATTTTCGCAGTCGGCACAATAAGACATGTGTATATAGACCAATTAGTGGTTAGGAAAATTCCAATTTTAGAAGGCAGAATCTTTCTCTATAGTAGTATTGTTCCTAAGTTCTTTTCAGAACATCTTCTTATAAACAAAATTAAGTAAGAAAAGTTTAAAATCGGTTTGTGTGATATAGTTAACCGATCTGGGCGATTCCGACAAAAAATTTGTAGAATGTCAAATGCAAATAGAAATATCATTCAAAAATCTTAAAAACTGAGGAAGAAATTTTTATAATTCCACAAAGATACATATTAGGTTGTCAAAAAAGTCTTGCGGTATTTTTATTAATTTTTTTTTTTATTAAAATTGAAATGAATTTTTGATGACTCATGTCCAGCTCTTGACCGATGCTACGGCTGCTACTACGCCGGTCTCTTTTTTTCCAATTCAGCGATTTTATCGCAATTTTCGACTACAGACCTTCCGAGGCGTGGCGCATCTTCGACCACCTCTACACCAGAACGAAAACGTTGAAACCATCGTTGTGCGGTGGAAATGGAAACCGTATCGGGTCCATAAACTGCACAAATTTTATTGGCGGCTTGAGATGCATTTTTGCCTTTAGCGTAGTAGTACTGTAAAATATGCCGTATTTTCTCTTTATTTTGCTCCATGTTTGCGACGCTATAACTCACGAACGACTTAATAGAAACGACAATCAATCAAACACGTGTTAGCGCGTGAAATGAGCTTTCCAAAAAGGTATAGCATGACCCGATGCGACGAATAAACCTAGAACTAGCGGAAATACCGCAAGACTTTTTTGACAACCTAATATATCACGCCTTAAAAATCGATGGCTTGAAACCGTTTTTAGACCCATAGTCTCTCAATCAAAGCTGTTTAGAATGTTTCGTAGAACAATTCTCCACATTTTCAGTCGACCCGTTCTGATATATATATATATATATACATAACATACATACATACATATGTCATTATATAAAAGGGATATTGCTTTGAAATTTTCCAGTAAGTAATAACATTAGATTAAGCATTAAGCCAATACTAAACAAGTATTTTTAATTTCAGAAAAGGATTTTGATAGTTGAACTAAGCGCGAGTTTTGTCGTTGCTTGATTTAGAGACTATATCCCTGGCGACACAGATATTCGTGTCTTACCTGACCATTTTTAAATGCGTACGTTGATTCCTGCAGCTGCTACACGCACGTGTTTACCTTTCTAGGAATAGGTATATGTATGTACGTACATAAAAACCAGATCTAAATAGTGCAAACCGCAATGATGATACACAGACAATGTTGCTCAGGAAGCTTCAGCAAGTGCATGCACCTCTCAGTGTGAACATGTAAGTTTGTAGTCCCCGTATACATGTGTGTTTGTCATCGCAATTGAAGTACATGAAATAATTGCAGCTAGTACTTATTTCAACCTAACACAACGCGCCCTCTCAAATCAAGCTATCCAATGATAGTATTACACACATACATGAATACCACATTTTTTGTGATCGGTGCTACGTCGATCAGTGTGCTACGTTGACCCCATATCGAATGCGTCTGCGAAATTGTGTTGTGTTGTGTTGTGTGGTGTTGTGAAAGCAGTCGCTTTACGCAGAGTCATTTCAAAACAACTCCATCCACTTCTCTTCGCTGCTCTCCTCTCTGCCGAGATCGGCTATCTACTCATACTCCACTCTTTTCTCTAGTTTACCCGCGCACTCACTGCGTCCTGCTCCACTTTGCCGTAAATCGAATCAGGGAAGACCTAGTGAGGCCAAGCCAGGCCAATGAACTGTGACTGCAGTTTTACAGTGAGTTCGGCCAGTTGGCCGCATGGACTACGTGTTGCAGCGTTCATTTTTTGCTTTGCATTTTGTTTTTGCAGCAATATTGTAAGCGAATAATTGCATAGGATAGGAGAAGTGCACGTGCACGATTCGACCACAACCACTTTTAGCAACTGGCCATATAAAAACAACAACTACTTTGGACACTAGTTGCTGGATGCTGCTCATAGTGTAAGCTGTCAACATTTGTGGAATGGAAGAAAGCAGAAAATAGATGGAAAATCAGGACAAACGGACTTTTTATGAAAACCATTTTTTATGTATCTCTGTTGGATGTGAAATTAAGGGGCAATAAGAAATTTGTCACTCTTAGGAATGCTTTTAATATGGCAAGTAAAGTGCATCTTATTTTAAAAGAAATGGTGAAAATATTTTGAAAGCTGTTCCTGTTAGGTAAATATCTAAAAAAATATTTTTTTTTTCGAAATTACGCTAAGCGCGAAAAAAGGAAAACCAAAGGAAATGTTGTTTATGTGAACTCTTAATTTGATTGATATACTATTTATATTAAGTGGAAAATACTTGTAGAAAGTTATAAAATATACATAGCAGTTATGCCAGGTTAGGTTAGGTTAGATGGCTGATCTATAGAAATCGCACGTGGACTGCTATATGTAGTCCTTTGAGAAGTTATAGAAAAGAAAAACTCCTTTGTTCGAACTTATAAATTACCAAAACGCTTGAAGCCACCATAAATTTGAACAGGCGTTTAATTTATATGTATTTCAGCTAGTTCGGTGGGATGTCTGAAGGTATGCGCTCCGAAGAGTTGAAGGCTTGAACTCCGGCATTCAATAATAAATCTAGAATCTAGAGCTAAAACCTGTTAAAAGCCCAAAATTAAGCAGAGGGTAACCTTACTGAGGGCAAAGAGATCACCTGATCTCTTGTGATTGATCTTTGGTAAAAAGGTCAGGTTATCTAGTAGTAGAACACAAGAGAATACCGATACATTCTACCGGTAGAGATTCTAGAGTGCTTTTCCTTGCTAGCTTATCAGCTTTACAATTTCCTGTGACTCCGCTGTGGCATTACACCCATACCAGACTTATCACAAATACACTGGACGCTAATGAGAGCGAGATTAGGCACTCCTTGACCAACCCTGAACGCATTGTTAATGAGTTGAAAGCTATTAACGCCGCTCTGCTAACTGAGTGAATAGTCACTACTCTGAAGGAAGTTGCACTCCAGAGCAATAAATCTGCTGCTACCTTAGTAGCTGCAACCTCGGTTTGGAAAACACTAGAATTGTATGCTAAACTAACCTCTAGGATATGTGAACCACTACCTCGAATCGAAAAATATGGCGTTATTTCTATAAAAAATTACGTTTTTTCACGTCTAAAAAGTTGTTAGTCCATCCACTTGTTGAATAACATCATTTGACGTTCGATCAGAAATGAGAGTAGAAGGTCAACTAAGCATCTAGCAGGGATGTAAGCCATCAATTCTACATACATAAGTACACGTACTTGCATATGTATGTATATACTTATTATGTAAGTCGTTCAATTGTAATTCGATATGTACAATAACTTCTCACATGTATTTTGTTTTTTTAAATAAGTATTTAAATTTGCTCTGAGCATGCTTTCAATTTCACCAAGCTACTAACAACCATGTTAGCTGTCAAATGTTGCTGACGTAACAACAAAGTGAGGATATTTGTGATTTTATGTCCTGAACAGGGTATATTAAGTTTGCCACGAAGTTTGTAACACCTAGAAGAAATAGTCGGAGAACTATTAAAAAATCTTTGTATGTATGTAAGTATGTACATATGTATATGTACAATATAAATGATAAGCATGACGAGCTGAGTAGATTTGGCCATATCTAGCAATCATTATTGAAGAATATTCGACCGAATAGACCACGACCAGCATTAAGTGAAGAAAATATAGCAGTCGTAGCTGGGAGTATACACGAGGCTGCAATTCGGATTTACGTATGGAACGACTTGGCGCATTTTACGTCGAGATCATAAATTGACAGAGTATAAAATACAGCTTGAAGAAAAACTAAAGCCGCTCGACGGGATCATGAAAAGTTCAAAGAAGATCCGACGTTTTCGAGACAAATTTTGTTCAGAGATGAGGCTCAACAGTTATGTAAACAAGCAAAACTGCCACATTTGGAACGAAGACCAACCTAAAGAGATTCAAAAGCTGTGGTTTTCGGCCCGTTCTTCAAAATTAATGCCGGTGAAAACGCATGTCAATCGCGCCATGATAACCGACTATTTGATGCCTGAAATTGAAGCTCTTGATCTCGGCGATACTTGGTTGCAACAAGATGGCGCTACTTCCCATACATCGCATCAATCAATGGATTTATTGAGAGGACACTTTGGTATCACACAGTTAGACCTTTTCCTGTGGGGATATGTAAAGTCTAAAGTCTATGTGGACAATCCCGCTTCCATTCAGGCCTTGGAGCTAAATATCCCACATGTTATTCGACAGTTACCAGTCGAAATGCTTTGAACGAGTCATCATAAATTGGACTCAGCGGATGGACCACCTGACACGTAGCCGCGGCCAACATTTGAAATTGGAGATAATCTTCAAAAAATAAATGCCATTCTTTGGCTCCGAATTATAAGAAATGTTCCCCATAAAATTTGAGTTTTATGTGTTTTTTCTTTACAAAAGTAGGGAACCCCGAAATGGAACATTCTTTAGCTGCCATTCAAACTGACCGATCAGAATACAGTTATCAGGAATACTACATACATAAGTATGCATGTACATATGTAAGTATGTATTTGCATTATAGCTTCTCTGCAGCCGATAGGAATGTTTTTCCTGATATTTTTGCTTCTATAAACAAAATAGAAAACGAGCTAAGTTGAGTTAATGTTTATGTAACTTGTCCGCAGTTCCATTTTTCATCAAAGTTCCTTGATAAAATCAGATAAATCCATGTAAGAGCTGTCAAAAAGTGAGATTAAGTTACTGACACTGTATTACTATTATGTACATACATATGTATGTATGTATGTATGTTTGATATTTTATATTGGAGACGTCAGTCAAAAATTCCAAACTGACAAAACAATTTAAAGAGATTGCGGAGATCGCAGTTAAACAAAAAAAACTAACAACAATAACTTACATATACTTACACATATGTTTCTACATACATATGTATGTATGTATGTATATACATTCAAACATTTATGTACATATGTCACATTATGCATTGTTTAAAAAATTGTTGTTTTTGGCGTAGTTAGAAAAATCTTTATCCCCACCAAATTACAATAGTTCTGCTCTAATCTGCTTGTGCTCACTTGCCAATTGACATGGCTGTACCCATTGTTGTTATTTGCATTTGTTTCGATATGGTTGTTGCTGCCGATATTTTATATTGATGTAGAGAGTGCGCATGCATATATTATATCGTACATACACATGAACATACATAGTTTCTACTCGTAGACACTTAAGTGCATAGAAGAAATTTGTAACGATCTTTATTGTGACGTCGTTGCTTCTGCTACGATGGTGAGGCTGCTGATGCGCCGGTTGATTGTGGTGGTGGCATGCTACCATGGTGATAGTAAGCATTTGTTGTAGTTGAGCCGTTTTTTATGCTTGATTAACAATGCCGCATTGCTTCCCTGCTCCTGCTTGCAGTGCCTGCGCTCAACGCTCACAACACTGTGGTGCATGCACCCTTCTCGCTGCCATATTCTGCCTTTCTTATTCCCCTACTCCTGCGCATTTAAGCATGCAAGTATGTAAGTCTGTGTGTATATCTTCAATCTACATATGTGTGTAACGATTGTGCGTTCAACGCGAGCGTTGCTGAAACTGTAGTGCCTTGATAGCAATTGCGTTGTTGGTTTTGTTGCAATTGCTATCCCTATATTGCTCATACACTAAGTTGTGCAGTATACACACATACATACATGCATGTATAAGTTGTTGCATTTGTTGTGGCAAAACGTGATTAGAAGGAAATGTCATTGAACCGACCAAAATAAACACAGCGCCCGAGCGTAGACGATTACGGTGTAGCGAGTAGTCGCGGTATTAGGAGATTGCACTTAAATTTTTTTTGTCATGCATACATACGCATATACAAGTAGGTATTAGTGTGCGTGTGCATGTGTTTCGTAAATTTATAATCCAGTTGTACGTGGATACGGTGATTTTTGCAAAAACAAAAATTACCATAAACAGATTTGACTTGTCTCTGCGTGCTTATGTGTGCGTTGCGTTCGGTAGCGCTGCGATTTAGGTGCTTTAACGGTTTTGATTGCCCGCGACGACGGGGCAGTGATCAACAAACAAGCAAACCACGATAGTGTTCAACCTGAATACATACATACATTTATACGTTTGTAATTGTAATTATTAGTTTTATTAAGAATTCAATTAAATTTCCCATTATAATTATGTTTAGTATTCCCAAACTACTCGAAAGGTTAAACCAAAAATTGAGGGATTATTTTATATATGTAAGTATGTACATTGTATGGTTTTACATGGTTTGTCCGGAAAGTAATAGGACTGAGTCGATTTAAAAAAATGTATTGAACCAATCGTTACAAATTTAAAAACTTTCGAAATGGGCTTCTTTTGCGCCGACGCAGCGCTGCCAGCGCGATTTCCAAGCATTAAAATCGTCACGAAAGGCATTCAACGGAAATGCATTCTGGTTGGATCCCCTCTGTTGTCTCAAAATGCTTCCCTTTCATCAGTCTTTTCAGGCAAGGAAACAAAAAAGTCCGGAGGGCTACATCTGGGATGTAGGGCGGCTGCGGAAGCGTTGGGATGCCGGTCATGGTTAGGTAGCTGTTCACAAGAAGGCAGTGTGAACCAGGGCGTTTTCGTGGTGCAATTTCCATTCGGCTACGATGTCCCTAGATTGAGTTTCTTGAGGACTTCCACGTAAATCTTGGCGTAGACGGTTTGCCCAGGAGCAACAAATTCATGGTGAACGATGCCCTTGATGTCAAAAAAGACAACGAGCATCGTTTTTACTTTGGATTTGCTCATTCATTAGCGACCTTTTCCCGACTCTCCAAAAAGCCTCCTGATCATGTCAAACGAACCCTGCATTTTCGGCTTGCACTGCTCACAGAAACACGTCCCGCGAAAATGTTTGTCCTCGTTCGGCTGTCTGTTGTGAATGCAGTTTCTCGACGTTGAACCTTCCTTGCGCTTGTTGACGTGCGTTTTTTGCTGCACAGAGGTGGTTGGGTATCTTGGCCCAAGTCGATGTTAGGACCTCGAAGCCTGCGCACGTTTAAAACACGGTACACGTGTCTTCGATCTATCACATGATCGATCTGGTTGTTGGCTTTTCAATTCGGAGAGAACCAGATAGCTTGGTGAATTTTCTTTTGCTGGAATTAGTACTATGATAACCATATTGAGGGCCCCTGCGAAGTCGTTCAACCTCAACCCATTTGGGGATGTTTCCTTATGGAGGTTGAATTTACTGATACCTTCTTTGTCCATCCTGGTGTTAAAGTCGCCAAGCACAATTTTGACAACATGGCGAGGGCAGCTCTTATAGGTGCACTCCAAGCGCTCATTTAAATGATCTCTGGTGATGTCGCCCCTCTCTTCTGTCGAGGTGTAGGTGCAAATCAACGATATGTTGAAGAATTTCGCCTTGATGCGGATTGTGGCTAGACGGTCATCCACCGGGTTGTTTCTCACACCGGATTTGCGTTCCTTCATATGGCCACTATAGTCTAGGACATGATTTATATACAAATACTTCTTGTGATTTATGACCAAAGTCGGCTTAACCATTAATAAAATAAGATTCTGTGAGAATCAGTGAAACACTTTTAAGAAATGAAATCTTCAATTCTGACTCGTACAAAGCAAGTTACCCAAATTGAAATTTCAACTTCTAATTCAAACATGTATCCACACTATTTACGAGCATTTTGAACAACAACAGAATAATAGATTGATACAAGAGGATGCATTGAATCTGATGCTTTTACGGTAACCAAAATATCTTCCGCTCTCTCGAAATGGGGAACAATGTTGTCAACAAACGCACTCAGAATAAAAAGTGTGTGTAAATATGTATGTGGGTTTGGACTTCATTGTGCGTTGAAAAGTGTACTTAAGAGATTCATACATATGTACATATGTATGTGTTTATAATTACATATGTACATGCATTTGAAGATTTGAAGAATAGGCCAGTTAAATCACATTCTGTCGTTGCATGGACAATGCGACAAATTACATTATTTATGAATGCTATTGTCTCGAATAGGAAATAATCGTCTCAAAAGTCATGAAAATTGTGGGGATACCAATAATGTTTTCGTTGAGTGAAGCTAATTCGAAATTGCCTAGCTTGGGTGCTATAGAGAAAATGTCAATACTTTTATGCGGTATGAGATTAGAAAGCACATATTGAATTCCCTGCTGGAAATTTTTAATTGATGTTCACAGCATATTTTGCCCAAATAAACAAACAAAATTATATATTAATTGTAATTTTTATTGGAATTTTCTTTCTTTTGGAGAAAAGTGTTTGTACAAAGTTTCAGATACATGTACATATATCTCAAAATATGAGAGACTAGTTCGTGTGCATGTGCATATCAACAGACGAACGTGGCTAAATCTATTCAGCTCGTCAGCTTGATCATTTTACTATATACACACTTTATATGGTCTCTGTTCTACAAACTTAGGTGCTGTATGTAAGCATGCAGTTAATAAAATTGTTAATTGTTTCGAAAAATTCCAAGGAATTTTGACCACAATCGTCTTAATTTTAGGTGTAGAGCCGGACGCATTTGTCATTATGGGCATAAAACGTGCAATTTGATCTTACACTCACTTCCATAGTTTCATAGGTCAATGCCTAAATCATTATTTTCCTGTAGGGTAGGCTCACCTAAACATGCATATATACATTATTTGTGTATGAACATTTATTACTCCATTCACGTTAATTATACATTTTTATTTTGATTTTTCGGAATTAAAGTTTCGTAGATAAAATGTATTTGTGTTTTGTACACATCATTGGTATGTAAACTACTTTTTTAAAGAAAAAACACAGAAACTTCAAATTTAAAGGGGAATGTTTATCACCATTCGAAAGAACATTCTTTGGCATTTATTTTATGAAGATTATCTCTTATAAATGTTGATCGTGGCTACGTCTTAGATCGTCCATCCGTTAAGTCCAAATTTCGATAACTCGTTCGAAGCAGGATTGTCCGCACAGACCCTAGACTTTACATATCCCCACAGGAAAAGAATAATGGCCAATCGACCGACCCAAAACGTGAAATTATTTGCTCACCGAAGTTTTCTCTCACTAAATCCACTGTCGCCGAGATCAGGAGCTTCAATTCCATGCACCGAATAGTCGGTTATCACGGCGCGATAACGGTCGGTTACGTTTTCACTGTCATAATTTTTGAAGAAATATCGACCGACGATTCCACCAGCCCACAAGCCACACCAAACCGTTGGTTTTTCTGGATGAAATGGCAGCACTTGAATCTCTGCAGGTTGCTCTTCGTCTCAAATGCGGCAGAGTTTGCTTGTTTATATACCCGTTGACCCATAAATGGAGCTCATCGCTAAACAAAATTTGACCCGAAAACGTCGTACCTTCTTGCAACTTTAAAGAAAAGGTAGGAATTCTTGAGAATCGGCGATTAAAGTCCGAGATCTTACCGGTATCATTGGAATATAGGAAGAATCAGAGAAAACCATTTTGAAAGATCATTTGGGCTTTAGAAATGTGAAAGTACGATTGCTTCCAAAATCCCTCAATTTTTTCGAAAAACAGCGTCGCGTTAATTTCTGGCTATAAGTTTTGAATTTATGTTTAAGATCCGGAAACAGACAGTCAGTCGGATGAATATCGTGGCAAAGGTTAGCCCAAACCGAAAAAGCTACGTCAAAGTAGCTCAGTAAATCTAGACTATGTTGACAATTTGCTTCGATTATCGAGGTGTGGCGCACTCCGAATTCCTTCCGACTGACCAAACTGACAACAAGGAATACTGAGTGGTAAGTGTCATTTGCCCGAAGCTATTCGTCTGATTTAGCTCCGTGAGACTTCTGGCTATTCAAGAAAGTCAAACGACCGCTCCCTTTTCAGTCAATTGAAGTCATTAAAAGTGAATCGCTACGCGCATTAATGAATATTCCGGAAATTGACGTTAAGAACTATTTTGAGGATTGGCTGTAACAAGTGTATTGGGCCAAAAGAGATTACTTTGTAGGAACGATATAGATTCCAAAGAATAAATTGAGAATTTCAAAATTATGAGCAAGGTCTTACTAATTTTGCTCATAGTAGCATACTTATAAACCTAGTAGTTTTTTATGAGTGTGCACATTTGAATTTTATTTTTCATTCGGCAATTAAATGTCGTTCCGCTGCAAGTCATCAATGATATGGAGTTTTTCAAGTTGAGTGATTTCGCACAACTGCAGGGCAATAACTTAAGACAATAGCATAAAACAATAATAAAACCTACAATGAAGTGCAAGCAACAAGTTAACATTTATGTTTATTTTGATGAACATACATACAAACGTATGTGAAGACTTACGTAACCACCAACAAGAAGCAACAAGGAACCGGTGAATGTCTCTAATAACTCGGCTGTCACTTGCAATAACTCGATGACAAGACGATGAGCGACGGAAGATTGAATATATAAAACACACATACACATATGCACACATATACATATATATATGTATACGTGCATGAACATGCGATGAGCTTGGTGTGAAAAAGCGGATGTCCTGATCAAAAGCAAAACAGTTTCATCGACATTTTCTCACAGACCGACACGGTGCGGCTCGGTGGCTATCGAACCGTGGTAAGGCGAACCGGCTTGACTTGACCATGTCCGGCGCTCAGGTGTGCGGTTCTGACTGTTTAACTGCATGATCTGGTTATTCTGACCATCGGCAGAGGAAACAACCGACGCGGATGCATTTCAAAGGTTTCCACGTTCTGCAAAGATTTCGCCGAAATGCTAATACAAAGTATATGTACATATGTACATATATCTACAAGTACATACATTTGTATGTATGTAGAAGGAAAGAAAAATAAATATGTATTCGTTCAAGCTACTATCATACATATTTTATTCCCCAGAAAGAGGGGTAACACAAAACGCAACGTATTATGTGACGGCGTGTCGGCGGCGCAGAGAACTTTCAAATCGAAATCATACGAAGGTGTGCCGAATGATGATGAGGGTGCGTGTGCGGGTCGGAATGGCTGCAGTGAGGCGACAAGACACTTCACGCTCTCGGACCATAAATACGCTTTAACAGTTCGACTGCGATGACGACAACAGATGTGATTATTCTAAACTCCCCCGGCGCATATTAGTGAAATTTAATCAAGCGTTTAATTTAAGGGGAATAAGATGAATACAAACAAGCACTGTACTTTAATTAACCCAGTAAGCAAAAATATATTGAAAATAATAACATGTGTATATCCATATATTGAAATTATGTACTTATATGAGCGCTTCTTCCAATCGTTGAAAGCTCTTTCCGCGATTTTCATCGAACTTATAAAACGACAGCCCTTCAAGGTTCTCTTTATGTTTGGAAATAGCAACAAGTCACACGGAGCCATATCTGGTCCGAATATGTAGAGTGGAGGATCGTTACAGTATTGTTTTTGGTCAAGAATTCAAGAACAGAAAACGAAGTGTGAGCTTTAAACAAAACACCCCTCTAACCTTAGCGAAAATATATTTCATACGGCCAGACACCTTTATTCGAAAGACCTCCTGTGGATTGGCTACGGCACTAAGGGAATCCAAACTTTTTGGAAATGAATTGTCGATTATTAAGAACTACTCTAGCGTGGGAAAGCGGCTTTGCACTGACTTTTATGTGCGCTTCCTTGGTAATCATCCCTTTAGGTACTTGTATCCAAATTTCTTGTTGCGAAAAGACCGGATCTTTGGTACTAAGCTATTCACAAGAGAAGTCGAGCATGATACATTTATTGCATATTAAGTTATAATCTGTTGAGCCCGGAGTCAGGAGGTAACATATTGAAAATAGAACAATGGAATAGAAAACATGTTAACTTTTGAATTATTGTTACGACCCAAGCACAGAGCAGGAGCCTATATCAGTCCCCATTTTTACCACCCGTAGTAGAACTGCAGTGAACGAAGGCAAGACGAAATACCTCCTGTCATCAAACAAACAGTCGTGGCACACGCGACTAGGCTCCCACGTCACCGTAGACAGTCATAACTTCGAAGTCGTAGATAATTTCCTCTATCTTGGAACCAGTATTAACAATAACAACAATGAGAGCCTCAAAATCCAACGCAGAATAGAATACAGCGGTTGCTCTGGTTAGGTCATTTCATCCGTATGGACGAAACGACTTGAGCTCTGAAAGTATTCGACGTAGTACACGCCAGGGGAAGCAAAGGAAGAGGAAGACTTCCACTCCGTTGGAAAAATCAGATGGAGAAGGATCAGGCTGCACTTGGTATCTCGCACTTTCGCCAAATTGCAAAAAGGAGAAACGACTAACGCGCTGTTGTTAACTCGGCTATAAACGCGTAAGCGGTGTCTACGCCAGTAAAGAAGAAGAAATAGAACTCCAAAAAGCAAATTTTCACAGATTTCCTTCGGACCTGTAGTTGAAATGATTTGGCCTGGTCCGTCATGCGACCAAATGGTATATTTGGTTTACTGGGCTTTAGTTAGACACATGATAAGTTTATACAGATGTTTGCACGTACACATTGGGTTGGTTGGTCATATGGCACTGATCCGTCTGACACTCAAAATTATGTCGATGCCATTGACGGCGATGACGTTGATCAGTTGCTGATGATGAAATGCCAGTAATGACGTTCAGTTTTGACATCCAAGCATGTTGTCTGCTACGCAGGAACACACTCACATACACACATGTGAGCACAACGTAGGAATATTCATTTACATTTTTGAATACCTTGTTTTGGGTCGAAATGCCACTTCACCCGATTATTGCCGTTTAATCATGCATACTCATGCCCCGCTTCGCTTATGAGTATGACCACACCCACAAGTAAGCACTAGCATAAGGACTATACATAAATATGTACATGCGTGTAGATGAGGGGGCACATACAGAAGCGAGTCGTTTTAAATTTAGTACCATATGCTACGTAAATCCACTGAAATAGTGATCCGTTAGGGTAATTTAACGGCGCACCGAAGCGTTGATAATACACACGAATATGAGGATGCTGCGGCCGGCGATCCTTACCGGATCATAATAAATGACCGTAGAATTAATATGCCGAAACAGCAGCCACCGCACAACGTTAGGAGCGCACAGATGTTGGGATATTTGTTAGGATATTACAGCACACTATCATATACTAGTATAAGGCATACCCACTCATGTACATCACAGCTATTTTCACAAGTACAGTAACGTGGGGGAAGAAAGTGGAACGAACCTTCTGCAGGATTAATGATCGAATAGTTGCGCAGACGTGTGTTTTTGTATGCTTATATGATTTATTATGTCGGAGCTGTACTTTTCTCTTAAAAATTACATGATCGCATACATATTAACATGTGTGCAAGTATGTACATACATATGTATGTATGTGTGTATTTACCAAGGATGCGTGGGGTGTCTAATTTTATAAATTTCATGTCTTCTTTTTTAAATTTTAATTGTGTAATGGGTGTTAGAAGAGGATTTTATTGAGCACCACGGTAAATGTGAAGAAAATAAATACAAACAAGCAACAAGAAAGAATAATTTGTATAATAAAATATATACATACATACGTACATATATTTGTCTAAAAGGCGTAGTTTGACAACTAGATTTTAAGATATTTTGAGTACTTCCCTATGAAGTTGACTTTCGCACAAATAATTTTGAATATTTTATGACCTCAAAAATTCCCTTCTTATACATAGATTGTAATAGTTAACCGTATGATCGGTGGTATATGCCTTTCTTAAGTTTTTTGATATTAATGTAATTCAGGCGCTGTTTAAGAAATGGCTAAAGTCGTTATTAAGGACAGTGAGTGAGTCACTTAGTGATAATAATAGTATGAGTTGTTGTTGTTGTAACGGGTACCTAATGACCGTTAGGATGGCAAGGATTAGATGAGCTATCATCGAAGCCATTTAACGGTAGGTCCAGGAAAAGCGCTGTTTCGACGGGGTCGTTTCAAAGGGAGAAGAGTACAGATGAGTAGCGTTGCAGGGCATGGAAAGAGGTGGCTATTGTCATGCGAGGACTCACTGCATGCTGGACATACTATATATTGGACATCTATTTTGGATAAGTAGGAGTTTAACCTGTGACATTATCCAGAACGAAGCTGCGCAAGGGTCGCTCTCGTTTCACGCGTCATCTCGAGCTCTTTCTCTGGAATGGGTGGTGGTTAATGGCTCCACTGTGAATGGCGGTCAGTGGATGTTGGAAGTTAGTTGCGTCCGAAGTATGGTCGGCGAATTGTCTGATGTCCTCGACGTAGTTGATTATCCTTGGTGGCGATTCAGGTGACTTCAGGGATGATTTCTGCGAAAGCACTCCAGCAGGAATTGCTTTGAGAGGAGATCATTATGCTCATTAACTGGTGTTCGATGGGAGACATCAAGAGCCATCCTGTCCTTATCCGTATTGCAGTGTTCTGACAAGTTTGCAACTTCCTCGTCTGCATTTCACTGCATCCAGGCGACTATATTGGTTCGGCGTAGTTAAGACTAATATGGTTGACAGATCTCAACGGATTCACAGGCAACTGTAAATCTGATCAGCTGGAACGGGTAGGTACTCCTCTTTTAAGTACTGGATAGCTGGGCTTCACGGCAATTTGGCTGGACGCGCAAGCTCGGTCGCAATCGATCCAGTGAGCTCTTTGCCTTCAGTAAGGCTAGCCTTTGCATAGCTTTGAAGGATCTAACAGGTCATTGACCTACATGAGTATTTAGTAAGATTACCCGAGGCCAGTTACAGAAGATGTATGGAAAAAGTCGAGGTGAAGTCATCAAAGCAGTTCCTTCTCGATTGTCCTGCGTGTGCGAGATCAAGGCTTAAACACTTTGGAGCTCCGACTTTTAGATGCCGTAGCCAAGTGGTAAGAATAGACTTTGCTGACTCAAAAGTTGTAATTACAGCAGTTAAATTTTTATGGCATCAAAAAGGACTGCACATAGTAGTTCAAGTACGATCTTTGGACCAGCCATTCAATCAAACCAAAATCGAGGTAAACCGTTTTCAGCTCTTCAAATTATAACCACTCTCCTCCGGTTCCTCTTCCCGACCGCCTTCAAACTATTTTCCCAAATGAAAGACCTTATTTTTTGAAATAACTTATACTTCAGAAAAGCTCAAATATGGAACTTTTTATCAAAATTAGTATTGTTTCCATCATTGCCTGACAGATACATGAGTATATCTGAGAACGCCGTACGAAAATTTTAAAACGTTCCTTCTTTCCGTTTCAGGCATATTGAGAAATTTTTATTACTGACTCTGAATTCAGCTTTAAATTTTAGGAGGCGATTACCCTATGATAAAAAATCGTACTTAAAACGATCATATTTCGAAATAACTTACAGGACCAACAAATTTCCAGAGAACATTTCCAAATATAACTATGTATATGTATTATACCCCAATAAGGCACTTACAGACTTCTAATCACTTAAAGGGTATAAGTCTAGTTGTGAAATCACTTCAACATCACCAGGTATGTTTCATAGTTTCAAACAGACAAAAGGTGTTAGTTTCACTTACCACAGAAAAAAAAAAACAAACAAAAGGAAGAAAATAAATGAATCAAAAGGCGAAGGAGACGCACAAGAGGCAAACCAGTGGAATGAGCATCAAAGATTAAATGATCAAACAATCGAACACATCGGACAGCTTCGTATCCAAACAACAAATTAATAAACGAACACTTGGAGCTAAGCATATCTGGACGGTCCGAGGGAGACTATCTACACGTAAACCCATTTCGATCGAAACACAAAACAGGTAGGACGGCGTCCTGTATGCTCTTACGTGTTTAGGCCCATTTAGGGAGCTGCTGGTGTACGACGATCACACGTCACCCAAGGCAGCGACCCGCGCTCTGACTGTTTGCCTTGTGTTTACGTGTGTTGGCGTGAGCGTCGCAGTTGCTCGGACACATCTACATATGTATGTTTATTCAATTTATAAACTTAACACAATGTCACATAAGCGCAGCCATTAACAGAATCATCTCTGCCTACTTGTTTCATAGACAATTTTGAATACGAAGTTGTGCACCCAGCAGTGAATTAAAGACTGGCATGTCTTTTTCAAGTATTCTTTACAAGCGCTTTGCTTTACATATAAATTTTTCCATACACTTCTTATGCGCTTCGGATGGGATAGCCTTCAATGCTTTCACCAGTAATGATGTTTGTTGAACATAGGGACCTCAGCTACATTGCCACGCATCTATTTTATGATCTCGTTTTTGTAACAGATTTGGGTCTTTTAGCATGAGTTTAATATTGGTTTGAAGCCTACCCAAAATATTAACCAAAACCTGTTTTATCGATCCATAAGAGATGTGAGATGCTCTGTTATCTTCCTGATGTCAACATGCGAGCAATGTTTTTTTAAATTTTTCGGTGTTATCGTCATGAACAGAGGTTGATGGAGTGTGGAAGTTCTCGATGACTTCATGATCTATACTAAGTGTTTTGTATCACTCAAATACTCGTGTTTATGATAAAAAAAGACTTCCAAAACCGATGTAAACAAACATATAGCCGTAGACACCGCTTATAGCCGAGTTTACAACAGTGCGACAGTCGTTCTTCCCATCACAGTTTGGTGCCAATTGGAGATCCCAAGAGTAGCTGGGTTCTTCTCCACTTCGTCTTTTTAACGAAGTGGAGGTCTTCCTCTTCCTCTGCGGGCATTGCGTCGAATACTCTCAGAGCTGGAGTGTTTTCATCCACTCGGACGACATGACCTAGCTAGTGTAGCCGCTGTCTCTTCGCTGAACTACTTGTATGTCAATGGTGCCGTATGAGAATGTATGTATTAGATAGCTCATCGTTCCATCGATTGCGGATTTCGCCGTACCCAATGCGGAAATTATCATAAATTTTCCGCAGAATCTTTCTTTCGAAAACTCGTAACGCCGACTCATTAGATGTTGTCATCGTCCACGCCTCTCCACTATATAGAAGGACGTGGATGTTGTGTGACTTATACAGTTTGGTCTTTGTTCGCCGAGAGAGCACTTTACTTCACATTCTTCTCAGCTCAGCTTGCTTAGTTCCCAGTACCTTGGAGCTCAAAAAGTTGGCTCTGACGTAATCATTACTTCCAAATTTTGTTTCCGTTACAGTGAGACCTCTTGCGTAGTGATTTATGAAACCAGTTCTTTTATGCGACCATGTCAACTTTAATTGTAGGTTAGAGACCTGGTCATCCATTAAAACAGGTAAGACTAATCATGTTTGTGGTAGTGGTGTTTGCTGATGGACGCGGTTTCGAATCAATACAAGTTATGATGTTCTGATTGAGACCCTTGCAGCGGTCGTCCTCGCCAATAGTGCGGCCGTCGTATGCGTTGTCTACGTCTACGTCATTATTACGATGGCCGACGTGATCAATATGTAGAATTTGTCGTTATCGGCTACGTAATCAGCGTATGAATACAAAACGGGCACGCATTTAATGTGACGTATGCATGCATAAGTGTGTGTGTGTGTGTCTGTGGAGACATTAAGTGAAATGAACAGGTAAGCAAACAATTGCAATATCAACACATGCATTAACGTAACTACGTGTGTAAGTGCGCTTGTGTGTTAGCAAACCGATTGAAGAACGAGGCGTATAGGGTAGGTTGTGAGAGCAGAAAACCGCAAATAAATGCACAAAGTTACAATTTACGGTCGTGATTCGAATGCACAATGAACATTAAGGGCATCATCAAGACGTTTGAAAGTGATACTTAAAGTGGATATGTACATAGGTGTGTGTGTGCGTATGTATGTATGTCCTAACATAGCAATTGCACAATAGACGCTCATTTCCATTTGGGTTCACTCTTAGCTGGTTTATATGTATGTATGTATGTATGTATATGAGTGAGTATATGAGTTTGAGTAGCGTGTATTTTTTTATTTATTTTTTCCACTTTTTTGTTTTTGTATACAGGAGCGGCGGCCAGATTATTTGCCGGCGACAGCTACGGAAGTGAAAAACGTCAAAGTCGTCCTATAAGTCAGTGTGCGTAGGCATACGGCAAGCAGGAAGTAAATGCTCTTAGTGGGCCACGGGTCTGTGGGTTACTTTAAGCGGCAATTATTCACGTCCGTGAGTGTCCCAGTGTTTATTAGATATTGGCGCCAATGTGGTAAATTTAGTATCACCATTAAAGCGATAAGGATTTGTAGTCTGTGTGGATCTAAATATATTCGTACGTAGTATTCTTACCTATACGGATACATTGGTACATCCTTAGCGGTGGACATGTACATATGTACATATGTGAGTGGAAAATGAAGATGGCTTTTGGTAAAGGAATATAGCTCTTAAATTATAAGACTAAAGACAAGTCTCTTCTTCTTTACTGGCGTAGACACCGCTTACGCGATTATAGCCGAGACAACAGCGCGCCAGTCGTTTCTTCTTTTCGCAACGTGGCGGCAATTGAATATTCCAAGCGAAGCCAGGTCCTTTTCTATCTGGTCCTTCCAACGGAGTGGAGGTCTTTCTTTTCCTCTCTTTCCCCCGGACGTCGAATATCTTCAGAGCGTTTTCATCCATTCAGACGACATGACCTAGCTAGTGTAGCCGCTGCCTCTTAATTCGCTGAACAATGTCACTTTCGTCGTATTTCCCTACAGCTCATCGTTCCATAGACTCCGATATTTGCCAATGTGCAAAGGACCATAAATCTTCCGCAAAACCTTCCTCTCGAACACTCCTAAGGCTCCGACGCAACAGATGATGTCTTTGTTCATGCCTCTGCACCAAATAGCAGGGATAATGGGTGACTTATAGAGTTTTGTTCGTCGGGTGAGGACTTTACTGTTCAATTGCCTAATCATTCAAAATTAGCACCAAGGCTGATTGTTGTTGGTGTTGATTCTGATTCCAAAATAGATGAAATTATATACAACTTCGAAGTTATGAACGTCAACGGTGACGTGGGAGCCAAGTCGCGAGTTCGACGACTGTTGGTTTGATGACAGAAGATATTTCGTTTTGCCAGCAATGCATTGAAGAGTATCCTTGTCTGAAACCTCGCTTGATATCGAACGGTTCGGAGAGGTCCTTCCCGATCCTGACGGAACTTTTTGCTCAACATCAGCTTATATAGTCGTATTAGTTTTGCGGGGATACCATTTTCCCGGTCTAAAACCACATTGATAAGTTTGTTGACGGTGGGCTTCAGTCTTCGACTCACTACGCTGGATAAGACCTTATATGCGATATTAAGGAATCGAGTCCCCCTTTTTGTGGATTTGTCAAAGCACATATAGTTTCCAATCATCGGACATGCTTTCATACTATTGCCTCCTTAACTTCAGTATGCTATGATCATCAGCTCCGTACACCACTTTGGGTTCTACAAGATTATGCTCCGGTCTTGAAACCTTCCGTTAATCGCCGCATCTTTTGGTAGAATTTTCGAGTATTACCTCAATTCTCGATATTTATCCCACCCCGCTCGTGTTGCGTTCGATCGCAACATTGCTGCCGACTTTCTGTCCACTGCGACATGACAGTTCTCATCGCACCAGCTGTCCTTTCGATCTTTCCGGAAACCAATGGTTTCACTTACAGCTGTACGTAAGGAGCTTGAAATGCTGACCCACAGTTTCCTTATAGCGAGTTGCTGATGAGGATGCTCGGAGAGC
This sequence comes from Bactrocera zonata, assembly GCA_037783105.1. Taxonomy (NCBI): domain Eukaryota; kingdom Metazoa; phylum Arthropoda; class Insecta; order Diptera; family Tephritidae; genus Bactrocera; species Bactrocera zonata. Next base: position 110,399 of record JBAWJQ010000541.1, read on the forward strand.
AGGATTGCAAGTCGAGTAGACAACTGATTAGCTGTCGGTTGTGATTATAGCTTCTCGACGTCGTAACTTCCCTGTCGATGTTATGTCTTCGGAGCATACGCGCGTTAAGGGCATTGGAGACATGTTGTCCATCTTTCACAACATAATCGATCTGGTTTTGAACATTTCGATCCGGATACTGTCAACTAGCTTGGTGAATTTTCTTGTGCTGGAGTCTATAAGCATTCTGAACACATTGGTAGAGGTTTCGCTATGGAGGCTGTTTTTTCCAACTGCCTTCTTGCCCATCCTTAGTACATCGTTGCGGGAACAGTCGTCATAAGCACGCTCCAGTTGCTCATAAAAGGCATCTTTGGTCATATCATCCTTCTCTTCCGTCGGGGCGTAGGTGCGAATCAATGTTATATGGAAACATTTTGCATTAATGCGGGTTGTTGCTAGACGTTTATCCACTGGAGTGAATTCTGGAACCGAACGACTGTCGAAGTGGCACCGCAGAAGCTTCCTCTCTTTAAGCCGAGACTCCTGGTTCTACACGCGTTGGCTACCGCATTCTACCAAAGACTTGTTCATATTCTCAGAGAGCACGGCGAGGACACAAGACTAGGAATTGAGTATCGCCATAAGACTGTCATTGCTTATCCAAACTATACCCCAACACATATCGGCTAATAGGCAATGATCATAAAAATAAGGTCTTAATCAATACTTTCATGCAGACAAACATGTACAAATTTGTTTTTTGGAGCTGTAGAATATATGAAAATGGTCTTTACTCTTAGTTACATTTGGCGATTTTTAAACTCTACTCAACCTTATCAAAATCTTTATTCAAAATTTAGTTACATTTGGCGATTTTTAAACTCTACTCAACCTTATCAAAATCTTTATTCAAAATTATAAATAACAACGCACTTTATTTATGGCTGCCGCAGCAAAACCGCTAATCAATAGTTTATGCAAGACATGTACCAAAGCGTTTTACTAGTAACCGACAGATGGCACCGTAAACGGTTAATTAAAATATTAAGGAATTGAGAAACTCTGAAACTTTCAATTTAGTGACTCCCCAATTTCACCACCAATAATAAACAACAGCTGATTTCTGTTGGTAATTTGTAGATTCTTACTTATTGTATAACATTGATTCATCTCAGTAGATTAAATAATGAAACACGATAGAAAAGAACAGTTATAAGAACAGAATGTAGACGAATATTTATGTATAAACCTACATTTTCTGAAAAAATTATTTAAGAATGTGTTGCACAAAGCAAAATGGAAATAATGCATGCTGTTGGCAACGCAGAATAATTTACAATGCATTTGGCAACGCAGTCACGAGTAAATTCTCAGTACAGAAAGAAAATTTGCAAACGGCGGAGACAAAATTCGTAAACAAAAAGGGTTTTTAATTCTTAAAAAGTGTATTAAAATATTCAATTGAAATAAAATTATGTGAGCCACGCACACGTTAACGTTTGATGTAAGTGAAAGATAAGTTTATTGGTTATAATTCATTTGAAGTGGAAAAGTGCATTGATTGAGTGCGAGCAAGCAGATAAAACGAATCGTTCCAATTGGATTGAGAATGTAAGATTTTTGTTTGTCACGGTGTGCGCGGTGGTTGGTGTGTGGCGGTAATGGCCCTCAAGACCAACCAACCTGCCCGTTGCTATTACTGCTGCCGCTGTCGCAGTCGCTGCCCATCAACTTTGGTGCTAGTACTAGTTCTAGTAGTGCCAGTGGTCCTGCTGCTGCACTCAAAGCGGAAAAGGATGCGCCGTGTTTGTTTAATTTATGTGCGTGCGTATGTTCGTTTGCTTGTTTTGGGCGGGGTGGAAATGTCAAGGAAATTTGATGTAAAATGTTCATGTGAGTGCCGCTGCAAGGTAAAAAAATGTACACGAATCATAAAAAAAGTGAAAAGTGTGAAGAAGATGCAAAGAAATGGGAAAGCCGAGAGCGGGACTACAAAGAAGTAAAAGCACAGAGAAGTGATCAACTGTTGTCACCGCCCTTTGCCTGGTGCGCAAAGTGACTGCCAAGTGAACCATATGAGCTTCATTTGCCAGGCATTAGATCCATTTCTGAAATCTGGATAATAAGTGTTCTTTTGTCCTATACCCATGGAAATTATTATTTAAAATCAAAAAAACACCTTTTCCTTAACAATCTAATATTCCAACAATTGTATTAATTGACATTTAATACATATTTGTTATCACCGCCCAAAACCTGTCTTATAGCATTTGTGATATTATTACTTAACTGGGTTACAAAAGAAGTGTTCGTTGAAGTGCTAATTAGTTCTTGCTGCAGCATGAGTGCTACAAATGATTTATTAATTAGCTTTAAAGGGTTAATTGATGCAGTGTAGTGTGCATATGTAGTGAAAGGACATTCTTTGTGTCAGGTTTACATATAGCGGCAGTGTAAAGTTATTCAAAAAAGAATTTCAAGGTGTTAATAGGCATTGCAAAGAAATTTCGTACCTCAACTCTCATTTACACAGTATTTTCTCTTTGTTGTATTATGCTCTCTTTCATTTTCTATTTCTACGCTCATTTTTAGGGCGAGTCTCCCATCGTGTTGCCATACTATTGTCAATATTTTCCAACACGTACATATTTGTAACATCTAATGAATGTAATATTATTAAAACATATTTTGTGAAGTCGTAATATAAATTTAACTGTAATTATATAGTCGTTGCTATATAATAATAAATAAAAAAGTCTTAAAACATTATTGAATAAAGACTGATTTTATAAAGTTAATTAACGTCAAATAAAGGTTAAATGGTAGCAAAAGCCAAAAAAACTAAATACAACAACAATGATTTGAAGGAAAAGATTTAAATTGATTTAAATGCAACTTGCACCGAAAAAATTTAATGTTAATAATAATAATTGCCAACTAGTTTATCCCCGCCAAGGTGTAGGTCTATATAGTCGTTGCTATATAATAATAAATAAAAAAAGTCTTAAAACATTATTGAATAAATACTGATTTTATAATTATTATAAAGCTAATTAGCGTCAAATAACGGTTAAATGGACGCAAAAGCCAAAAAAAAAACTAAATAATAATAATAATAATAATTGCCAACTAGTTTTTCCCCGCCAAGGTGTATTACGTTACCTTATAATAGTAAGCGTTTAATTACTACAAAATAAGTGATGTGTCGAAATAGTGGCAGTCGGCTAAATGAAGCTACCTAAGATATCGGCAAATACTTATACCTTGCATATACCTTGCAAAATTTATCTATTGCAAGACCACACACCAATTTAATTACCTAGCACAGTCTCCCGACCGTATCCATGAATCTCATACTAGTGTTTTTTTTTTTTACCTGTAAGGGTACATTGCTCTCCAGCTTCCCTTTCGATCAAGACATAAAACCTGACATAAAATTAGATAAAATCAGCGAAAAATCTTATCAAATTGCTAACATTTCAACGTCAATAAGTTGAAAAGTTGCTACGGATGCAGTGGTGAGCCATCACCAAAATACCATTGGGGAAATGGTGAATGATGAATTACGTACATATGTACGTATCGTCAATGTGGACAAGCGTAAAATGGTACACATACGCACAGGTACGCAGGGTGCCGCTGTTGTGAGTAACTATTGTTGTAAGAAGTTTGTGGGGAAGATGCATATCATGAAGAATCCATTTCCGATTGAAAATTCATTTCTTTCACAACACAGTTCCTTCCGTGGTTATCATTCGGAGGCACCGCAGCTAGGTGATGTGCAAAGAGATAAACAGAAAACACTTTTTTCGTTTATTGTCTGTTGTAACACTTTTACTATGATACGACAAAGTTATTGGGCTTGTTGACTGCTGTTTGTTGTTACTTTTAAGCAAACGTTTCTCATTGTTTGCTATTTGGTGCAAGCACGTTGAAAGTCGAGATGTGGTGGAGGGCACAACAAGTACTGCTTCATAAGGCTGAAACCCTGCCGCAAACATACATATGTACATATATACGCTTTGAATGTTGAAAGTGTGAATGTCCATAAAAGTTGTGATTGACATATTCATACCCAAGCGGATGCAGCAATGACAGCGCTTTACTGATGTTTCTTATATTTCTTCCACATGAGTAGATGATGGACTATATGTTTTGCCACAAACACGGCAGGCCTGTTGTTGTTTTAACTCTCGTTGACTGTTGGCTGTGAAGTGCATTGAACCACCTTACATTATCTACGTTGCGTTGTCACACAATTTAAAACTTTACAATCCACCTTTTATCTTAAAAGCGTTCTTCGCAAATTATATGACATGTTGTTTTTCGCATATTTTGTATGACGTAAATTAAATTAGACAAAATTTCAAGTTTCTTGTAGATGTGCTAGAGTTTTCGTGTAAGAGTTTTTGACTGATATCGACAACAGCTAAAATCAAAAATAGCAACTCAAACTTTTAGCGCAACACGGATGCGAACACAGTAGCCTAGAAAAGTGGTGGCGGAGCGAGCGAGCGAGCGTGGCGGTGAACACCATTTGTACATGTAGTCGAAAAAGTTGCCAATTGAGTATTTAGGCAAATTGGCGCTAGTTATTTAGTTGACTGTACATTGGTACGAAAGTGTCCTCATCAATATTCTGGCAAAGCGTGGACTTTGACAAGGATACAGCTTTAAAAGGAATTTTTCTGCTCAGCGCATTTGGGCGGAAAATAAATTTGAAAACAACAGTAACGAGAGCAATTCATCAAATTATCAATTATTAAAAATGGCAGAGGACGAAATTTTGTTCGACGATGTTTACGAATTATGCGAAGTCATTGGAAAGTAAGTTATACACAAAACAAATGCCGCATATGACGTTCTCTTCAATAAATTATTTGGTTTCATATTTACAGAGGCCCATTTTCCATTGTACGACGTTGCATACACAGAGAATCAAACCAACAGTTTGCTGTCAAAATTGTGGATGTGGCGAAGTTTACAGCGAGTCCTGGCCTGAGCACAGCTGGTAAGTGTGACAAAGTATTTGAATAGAATATTAGTTGTGGCGTAAATAAATTATAATTAAGCGCTATAATTATTCTAAATTATAGGCTTCGAAAGTCTTACTTTAAACCAATGTTAACGTCTGTTGTGCCATTTTATCGCTTCTATTTTATTACTCTTTTAATGAACGTGTAATTTAAAGTAAATATTATTGAAATTATCAAATTCGACTTTTGCGGACAACTACACGCACGCATCTACAATAATTTATCTGTTTCAAGCTACACTTTTATGTTTGTATGTATAGGACATATTTCCATTACTACAGTATACTTTTAGGTTTACTTAGGCTTGAGACGGCAGGGCTGTTGGCATGATTGTTTTGATTCATTACTTCACATTATTCATGTATTGCTTGTCGCAATATGGTGTTGCTAACTGTTTCGCTCGCTAAGCTAGCTGTGACTGCTTAACTGGCGGGCAGACAGGCAATGAAGTGCCATTAAAGCCTATTACGAGGCACATTAGTCGCATAACACATTTTGCTTTCTGACTAATGGCCACCACGTTTAGTGCAGCTTTTCAAATAGGTTGTTTATTTTTGAAATATGCCGTTAACTTTATATCTTTAATAAACTTGAACGACCGAAAGCTATACTAAAAGCGAAAAGTGTTTTAATTTAATTTTTTTAGAATGCAGTTTACCAAAATCATTTTAGTATTAACTGGAAGTATGAGAAAAAATCCTTCTTATAACTATCATTATTTCATTATACTTTAACCAATTTAAAAAAATGGTTTTACCCAATGCTAGCCAATGAAAATACATCTACGCTCATAAATGCAGGTTTACTGTTACAACCGAATTGCTTTTTCTTTAATAGGCAAATAAATTGAATTTATTCACTTATTTATATCTACATATGTACGTTTGTAGATTTCAACACACAATATTTAATGCTTATGAATATTTTTAACAACCAGAAATCTCTTATAGCCTCTGTTTTCTTACACTTTTATTAGCATATCTTTATGTTTTTATTAGGGTGATTCAGTTAAACTGACTGAAAATATTTAAATTTAAAATCAAGTATAGTAAACTTTTACCGTTACCGTTACAGTTTGTGTTTTCGATTAATTAAAATTCAGATTTTGTGTCTTTTGTAATTGAAACATTTGAAAATTCAGGTCATATGCACAAAATTGTGATTTTTTAAGAGACATTTTATTGAATAAATAAATAAGCAAATAAAAAAGTGAATTTGCAAAATTTGATGTCCATTAATAATCATATTTAAAAGTTTTGAATTGCCTTGTCGTTCCGTTAGCCAAGCTCCAGTAGGAAAAACGGTGACTGGCGGTGAGGAAGATTTTCCTGCCTAAATTTATTTAAAATAAACTAATTTATTATTACAATACGCTTGTAAATGCAGTGATCAAAGAACTAGTAAAATTTTTGATTTTTGGCCAAATGGCAACTTCCGAAAAAGTTGTTCTCTGCTAAAATATTATTTTTTAATACTTTAAATATAATTCAGTATGCAATTATAAAAATTTAAAGTTTTCAGTATTTTTTTTAACATTTTACTGACTTTTTATGAAATTTACGAATTTCCTTGTTTTGGCATTATTAACATTTCATTGCCTTAAAGTGTGACCTTATCGATTACCCTAGTACAAGCAGAGCAATATACCCATTTATGCATACGATTATCACACGCCTGTACAAAAAGCGTTTTTCGTTAATTAAGTCTTTAGATAAGTACCGTAAAATGCAAACTTGTTATGCTTACAACATACTCTATTTATAATAAATTTTAAATACTTCTGCATTGTGTAAGGCAACAGCTTGTGGCAGCGATTATCTGGTTACCGCTGTATAGCCGCTTGCTTTATTCACATTGTACATATTCACCTCTTCCTAATTTTCTCTCCCACTTTACTTTGTCTTTTCTGAAATTTTTTTTATGTAAATGTGTACGCCCGTTTGTCCCTTTGGATGCGAACCTTTTTAATATAATTAGAACAAAATATGCTCATTGCAGACTTGAAGCGCGAAGCGACAATATGCCACATGCTGAAACATCCGCATATAGTCGAGTTGCTGGAGACGTACAGCTCAGAGGGCATGCTGTACATGGTGTTCGAATTGTATGTATGCGCTCCTCCAACCTAATATTGCTTACATATATGTACAAGCATACAAACACATACATACATACATACATATGTACATATGTATGCGTGCATATTGTAACAATTTTACACTTGATTTTGAAAATGTTGTGCTAATTTTTATTGTTGTTACTCTGCTCATTTTTCTTCATATAAACGCGCGTGTGTGTGTGTATGGGTGTGCGTGTGCCGTCTGTGCGCTGCACTCATATTCACTTACAGCATGGAAGGTTCTGATCTGTGCTTCGAAGTGGTGCGTCGTGCTGTGGCTGGCTTTGTATACAGCGAAGCTGTGGCATGGTTAGTATAATTATCTCATCCCATCATATTCTTCGTTCATTATGTCCACATTACCAACACATCTACTTGAAATTCAATAACATATGCACAAAATATACATACATACATATATATGTAGTACATGGTACAAGCAGAGTGACACGTGCTAATGAAACAAAAAAACCTTCCTAAAGTCATTACATGCGTCAAATATTGGAGGCGTTACGTTACTGCCATGAAAACGACATATTGCATAGAGATGTGAGGCCGGCGTGTGCATTACTCGCCACAGTGGACAATTCAGCGCCGGTGAAATTGGGCGGTTTTGGTTCGGCTATACAACTGCCTGGCGGTAGGGAGACAATCGAGACACATGGTTCGTAGTATGATTTCTTACATTTATCACACTAGTTGTACCTAAACATGGCTAATATTGTAAATGTACATTGCATTCTTGGTTTTGTAGGCCGCGTCGGTTGTCCGCACTATATGGCGCCCGAGGTGGTGACGCGTCGCTTATATGGAAAAGGCTGTGATGTTTGGGGTGCAGGTGTTATGTTGCATGTGCTGTTGTCTGGTCGTCTGCCGTTTCTCGGCTCGGGTATAAGACTGCAAAATTCCATAGCGCGTGGACGTGTTTCGGTAAGTTTTACTGCATGCTCATAACGGTTACTGTTACTTTAAACACACATTTCAGTTTGAAGCTCCCGAATGGAAATCAATCTCCACAACCGCTAAGGATTTGGTTATGAAAATGCTCTCGGCGAATCCACATCACAGACCGTCTATAACGGAGGTGTTGGAACATCCTTGGATGCGGGTAAATTTTCATTCGCACACCCTTACATGTATATGTATATCATATTAACGCTTCCTTCTGTTGCCTGTTGTTGCTGGCGCCACTTAGGATCGCGATAAGCTGCAGCGTCAACATTTGGCGGACACAGTTGAGGAATTGAAGCGTTACAATGCGCGCCGCAAACTAAAAGGTGCTGTGCAAGCAATTGCTGGTGGCACAACGTTAGATCCACTATTCGGCACAGACACCGACTCAAGTATGCATGCCACACTGCACTTGGCCGTAAAGTTTCCAACTAACTTTTGCATTTTGTATTGTTGTAGTGCCCGTGGCGTCTGCTTCGGATATGTTGAATGAATGGGCTGACGAGGAGGCGGGCATTGAAGCCGTGCAACGCATACTAGACTGCCTCGATGACATATACGCGCTGCAGGATTCCAATGTCGATCCTGAAGTTTTGCGCGAGATGTTGCGCGATGGACGATTGCACCAATTTTTACAGGTTGGTTGGCGCTCATTTAACAAATAACAGTGTTTTGTATTATAATTGCTAATATTATGCGTTTATGTTTTCAAGCAGTTGTTTGATCGCATTACGTCGACAGTGGTGTCGCCGTCTCGTGCACCACCCGGTGATGCTGTGGCACGATGTAGAGACGTCATAGAATCAGTGTCATCAGTTGGCGGCAATAAGTACTTAAAGGATGAATTGATGCAGGTTTTAGCATCGCCACATGTTCAGGTATGTTGCAGGTTTTATCTATTCTAGCACATAAAATCATTTAAGTAACAACGTAGTTACACAGGTTTATGCTGTAAGAAGGTGAACAAGGCAAGAATCTGACTAGAGAAAATGTTAAAAAATATTTCTTTAAATGATCCGTATAGTTCGCGACTTTGCATGTTCAATTAACTATAAAATTCTCAAAATTTTACATATATGCATACATATATAGTTCGCACTCACAGAGAAAAATACTTTTGGCGGGTTGGTATTGTGATAGAAAGTAGTTATTTTTCAACCGAATGCAATTACACTGTCTAAAAATTGTGATAATATTGTATTATAAAAACAATAACATATATTTATTTTTATTGAGTATAACAAAATTTGTCTGCTATGTAAGCTACTTCTAATTATGTTTTAAGAATATTTTCGAAGTACTGTATATTTTTCTAATACTACAACAAACATACCTATATAGATATATGTACATAAATGACAAATTAAGCTTAGATTAAAAGGTTTCAATGTTGTTAATCAATTTAATAATCTATGTAATATTTATGTTTATATTTTAAAAGATCCATTTCAATGTTCTATACTTAAAAAAATTTCAAATTTACTGGGGAATGTTTATTATAATTCGAAAGAACATTCTTTGGTTTTTATTTTTTAAGATTATCTCTTTCAATTGTTGGCAGCGGCTACGTCTCAAATGGTCCATCCGTTGAGTCCAAGTTTTGTTGAGATGCGTGATGTTTTGCTCCACGGCCTGAATCGAAGCGGGATTATTCGCATAGTTTAGACACAGGAAAAGTGTAACGGTGTAATATCAAATATTGGTAACCAATCAACCAGCCTAAAACGTAAAGTTATCTCCTCACTGAAGTGTTTTCGCAATAAATCCATTGATTGATGCGATGTGTGGGAAGTGGATGAAATGCCAGCTCTTAAATCTCTTCAGGGTGTTCTTCGGCCCAAATGCGAAAATTTTGTTGATTATATACCCATTGAGCCAGAAATGGGCCTCATCGCTGAACAAAATTTGGCTCGAAAGCGTCGAATTTTGGAACTTTTGAAGAGTTCATATCGCGAAGCTATGTCACTTGGGAAGGTTGAGTGGTTTCAGTTCTTGCAAAAGCTGGTAAAGTCGTTGCATACGTCAGTCCGAGTTGTTGCGAATGGTGCCGTATCTCTCCGGTTTTCGTGTACACTCTCAGCTGCGGCTGTTATATTTTCTTCACTGAACGAGAATAACATGATGGCTTGACACGACTCATGCGGGATCTGTCAAAAAAAGGCTATTGAAAAAAGTAACTCTCTTTGGATCCACCGTTAAAAGAATGTACATTCACAGAATTTTAAGTACTTAAATAATGGTGGAATAATTTTGAAAAATTTTGGATTCCTTTGTTCCCGTAGTTGGTATCCAGGCGGCCCTTCAAAACGGTATCTGACGGCTTTAAATTTCAAAAAAAAAATATATATATATATATATATATGGATGAACAGGCATTAATCTACCTAAAAGAACTAGTTAAACATTTTATTTCTTGCAAAATGAGAGTTTCGATTTTTGTGAAAAAAATTAACATTGACAATTGGAAATTTTTTACAAAAATCTCTTAACCATTTCCCGACAAACATATTTAAGAGGTTGTGTGAAAATTTCCATTCGACCGGTTCAACGACATTTTCCTCACTGGCACTGAAAACAGCGTTTCGAGAATTTATTTTTTGGAGCCAATTACTCTAAGTTAAAAATTCTCACAAAAACTTATTAAGCAGATTTGTTGTTTTATAATTGACATAATTCTATATATGTACCTTTATGCCCTTATTATCATATCATTGATATGCCTTACAAAATGAACACAATTTAACTTGAAGCTAAATTTATAACAGTAATATTTCGTCGGCTGAGTAAAGATAACAAAGAGTTTGATTTTTCAAAAAAAAAAAAAATAAATAAAAATTTCTTTATGCAAATTCCGGAATGGAGTCAAATATGCATATATCCGGCTGATAACTTTCAATTCGTCATTCCTCAAAATTATTTAGCGCAAGGATCTCAGTAAAACAAAAATCAATAAATTACGATTTATTCGTTAGACAAAAGTTTTCCTCGCTTTTTTGAAGTTCCAATTTTTTATTTTTCAGGAACACTTTAAAGAAAGAAATAATCGTCTTATTTTTTTCATTTAAATTATGTACAGAAATAGAGTTAAATAATTTTAAATGAATCGGTGCCGTAGTTTTGGTTTAGTTATGAAAGGAGATTTTGTAAACGTGAGTTGTGTAGAAAACGCTTCTAAATTTTTGAGCACTAAAAAATCTCATTCAAAACTTACGTAATGCAGGTAATTTCGTTCTTCAGTGTCTTCACAAATTTCATGCTAATTTTTGGAGCACCATTCGTTAGATTGTTGGGCAGTTTCGACGTTATATTTTTGCAAAAGATTCTTGTCCAAATTTAGCATTGATGCGCTGCGTACCCAAAACATTAACCAAAATGTGTAAGTCGATCCGTAGGAGAAGTTGAGATCCTCTGCTATCTCTCTTGTGCCAACACGACGCTTTTACAACACTGTTTATTTAACTTTTTCAATGCCATCGTGAATTCGCTGAATACTTTGCATTTGAATGACATTCGGAAGTATGTGAGTCATTGAAAATTTGGCTCATGTATTCATGATAAAGTATAGTCTGTAGTATTTTCAATGAATGCATGGTCGGGATTCCATTGAATACATAAAATTTCACGAAAACTTGTTGCTCAATCTTTTTCCATGGTAAAAATTGCCGCGTCGTAAGCAAACTGCCAATTTATCATGATCTCAAGGCGGAAAGAGTAAGGGGAGGGGCGGAGTTATATTTTTAAGGTTTAAAAAGGCTTTGACTTGATTTCCGAGTAAACTAAGAGTCCTATAGAAAAAAGTTATATGAAAAAGTGGTAGGTAATAAAAGTGTCTAAAATTTTAGATATCTCAATATTCAGCTTTTTATTCGGAAATAGGAAATTTTAATATTATTGTACAAACATACTGTATTTTTTCGATTTAAAATATTAAGAAGGACACCTTATTTCGACTTGAAATCGAAAAGTAAAAAGTTAGTAGGCTTCATATTTGCTAAAATCTCTACTTCAGATACTTCAAACTTAATGTAGAATGTTCGAAAGAAACTTTCTTTGGCATTTATTTATTGAAGATTATATTTTTCAAGATAGTCCATCCGTTGAGTATAATTTGATTCGAGCTTTTCGGCTGGTAACTGGCGAATGACACGTATCGATCAATCAACCGGCCCAAAACGTGAATAATCTGCACTCAATAAATCTATTGACGAATGCGATCTGTGGGAAATGGCTCCGTTGAATCAAATATCGCCGAGAGCACGATTAATTTCAGGCATCAAATAGTCGGTTATCATGGCGTGATAACAGCCGCCATTGGCGGTTACCCAAACCACACCAAACTGTTTTTTTCCTGGATGAAATGACAGCTCTTGAATCTCTTCAGGTTATTTTTCGTCCCAAATGTGCCAAGTTTTCTTGTTTACTTACCTATTGAGCCAGAAATGAGCCTCATCGCTGAACAAAATTTAGCTCAAAAACGTTGGATCTTCTTGGAACTTTTCAAGAGCCCATAGAGCGAAGCGATGTCGCTTGGGATGGTCGAGCGGCTTCAGTTCCAGCACGAGCCACATTTTGTACGCTTTCAATTTAAGATCTCGACGTAAAATGTACCAAGGCGTTCCATACGTCAGTCCGAGTTACTGCGAAAGGCGCCGAATCGACTCTCCACGGTTTTCGTGTACACTCTCAGCTACGGTTGCCATACTTTCTTCACTGCCTGCGAGACACATTCTTTACAGAATGTAAAGTTTCATAAAAAGTTGAACGATTTGTGAACGTTGTTCAGGCGTAAGTCTTTCCATGATGAAATGCCAAAGAAATGGACGAAAATAACCTGACAGCTTGACATTGCCCACTCGTGATCTGTCAAAAGTAGGCTATTGAAAAAAGTACCTCTAATTGCATCACCCGCTATATTTTAAAAATTTAGAATTTTTTTGTTTTTACTTCATTATCTAAGTATATTTTTATTTGTCTGTTTGATTTTTCTTTTGTGTGCTAAATAAAGCTTAAACCAATAATTATTTTAATGACAAATGAAATACTCCAACAGCCTTCATTTTTATGAAGCAAATGTTGAACAAGTGACGTGCTAATTAGACACATCTCGTAGTATACATTAGGAAGGAAGGGGGCAGTCCAATCAGTGAATCAGTGGTGTTCACTTCATTAACTTTTCGCATTTCATAAACGTACTTTTTTAGAACTTGTTTAAATTGAGCAAATTTTTGTTATAATTACTTCTTACACAAAAACACAGCGCATATTTTTGTATGAATACATAAAGGAATGTAATTACAGTTCTCGTTTTTCTCTAATTTGTATCTACGAGTTATTATGTTTAAGCTTTTAGTTTCGCGCTTGAATTTTTAATGCAATTTTTATTTTCATATGAAATAATAAACCTACCTATTGTAAAGTTTGGAGAGCATGCATGCACTTATACAATATGACAAATGCTTATGACTCTGCATATTGGTGCCATGGACCCTTTGCGGTCGAACCAACTAGTTACAACTACTTTACAATCAGGTCTGAACCACAAGCCGGACTAGTCAGCTGACAGAGTATTTTCCATGCAAGTAACTAGTACGATTTGGGTCAGCTGTGTATCAGTCTCAATTAGTTCAGAACAGATGCAGTGCAGTTTACAAGCTTAGAAAATTAAATTTTTGATTTTATTCAGTTTGTTTAAACTATGCTCTCTGTTTGAATTAACTTCATCAAAAATTATCGATACTTTTCTAACAAGTTCGATTTTAATCAGTAAATTGCCATAGTAAACTGGTATTTTTGCTGACTTGCTCGTTGTTTCACTGCACGGTCTCTGTAACACGCACACACTCACACCAACAGCAGTTACTCGAAGTCTTTTAATTTGGCAGCGACATACAAAAACCATTAATTTGCCCCCCAACCGAGTGGCAGTGCAGTGTCGCAGGAAGCCGCAGTTGTTGGGCTACGCCACACTTCACCGTGCAACGCCACAAATGAAACGACCAAAATTTAGCAGCAAACACGCAGGCATCACTAATGCTGCACGTTCGGGTAATTGCTGCACAAATACTCCATACACCAATTGCATGTGGTGCTCGTGCTCGTATGCAACGCTGGCACGACGTGCATGCATACATACTTACGTATTTGTGTATGCCCGAAATCCTTCTGCAAAGAGTTACGAATCGCTGCTACTGATGCCATAGACGGCAGGTTCGGGTAGTTACATATTTTGCATTATTTTGTAACCACTGATACCAAAATGAACTTATTTCAAGTTCCAAAGAAGATTTGTAGTATATTTCATATCCATAATTTTCGGTTTGTACATTTTGAGTGATTTTGATAAATATAGATCTTCTTTAAGATGACCACTCTGTTCAAAAGCTCCTAAAACTTAACGATCTAAACGAGGTTAGATCTCCGAAAGTACAGCCCTTAGCCAGATAAAGTCCGGGTCAATTCCGGAAACTTAGAACCGGCTGTTGTGAGATACTAACCACCTCCTTGCGTGCCTTGCTAACCTCTACTCATCTGACACCCCACTCCCTATGGTCCGACCCCGTCGAAACAGCACGTTTCTTGTGCCTACCGTGGGATGACCTCGAGGACAACTTATCTAATCCTTTCCTTACCTTACGAGGATTAGGTACCCGTTACAAAACCAACATCAAAAGCTCCTCATAAACTAAGTTCGAAATGGCTGAAAACTTGTAAGTCTCCATTTGTCGAATAACACCAAGACGCAAACAACAAATAGTAGGAATACAAGCAGAAAGTCCTTATTGACGCCATAAAAATAGAAATCCTGTAATTCGAACTTACAAATCGGTAAAGCGCCTTGAGGCCGATAAGAATTTGCTCAGGCGTTTAATTTCTATTCCCACCAATTCGGTGGGACATCTGAAAGTGTGAGCTCCCAAATGTTCAAACCTTTTCGCTAACGGCAGGACAATCATGAAGGAAGTGCTTAGATGATTCCACCTCGACTTCTTTCACACAGCTTCTGAAGCTGACGTCGGATAAGATTCTCTACCTTAAAGCATGAAAATCGTTAGGGTATTGACCTGTTGGAACATCCACAACCATTGAGAGGCTAGCCTTACTGAAGCCAAATAGTTCACTGGATCGCTTAAGACTGATCTTGAACCAAAAGGATCTTGAGATAGCGCATGAACCGATGGTAGCCCCAAGTTGGCCACGTTTCCACAAAGCACATCTATCCAGTAGTAGAACAAAGGAGGAGAGAGCAGCAGCGACCCGTTCCCATTTTACTTATATCTTTTTTTGCCAGCTCATCAGGTTCTGTATCTGCACGTTGCAGCGGTATGCGTCCCATCCGCGGCAGTGGTGCCGTCGGCATCTTCTGTCTCCCAGTAAATAAACCATCTCTCTTTTGTTAAGATTAATAGCGAGACTACTTCCGGCCTCCGAATTAGTTATGATGCCGCGATACCCCTGCGTCAAACTTGTACACGGTACTCAAGAAGTTTCCTTTGATTGTGTCACAACTGCCTCCGATAAGACGTTATTGATAGCTCCATCAATATCTAGAAAAGTCGCAACAGTGAATTCTTCAAGCCATGAACTTAACTCAGTCTTCTGTGCTATTAGAGTTAGCGTGACGGAATGTGGTACCGCCCGTACTCGGCGAAATGTGAGTAGGGCGCCCCTTTTTCTACCTTTTATTGATCATGATCGTCAACGACCCGCTGAAAAAATAAACTGACCTTTCCCACGGCAATTGGGTCTACCTAACCGGAACGGACCCGACAGAATTCTGCCGTTACAACAACAACGTCATACAAACTGATCGATACAAATCAAGTCCTTGTTTGGGAAACTATTTTAT
Organism: Bactrocera zonata; assembly: GCA_037783105.1. Lineage (NCBI taxonomy): Eukaryota > Metazoa > Arthropoda > Insecta > Diptera > Tephritidae > Bactrocera > Bactrocera zonata. Next base: position 126,333 of record JBAWJQ010000541.1, read on the forward strand.
TTGTCGAGAGCATTATAGCTATGGTGCTACTGAACTGGAGCTTATTTCGGTTAGTGCTATCCCACTGAACTGCTTTTCAATAAACATTCTTTAATTTTTAATTTCAAGTGCCTGAGAAGATGGTTCGGCCTAATGTATGCAATCATCTACACTAGGCATATTTGCTTTTGTTGTTTCTGGCGAGGCCGTCTACAACCTATGCTTCTGTAGTAGGGAAATACATAAATATTCATATATGCATGTATATGTGCATGTGTGTGTGTATGCTGAACTGCGAGTACAGGCCTCCTATCTAGCCTTGCCAAACAAGCTGGCCTCCAAAGCAAATTTGAAGTTGCAGTTGCAGTCGCAAATACCGTCGAGTGGCTGCCACTGCTGCCAACTGCGCCCAACTAGTCGCAGTACCTTCAGCACAGTTTCATTTGCGGCTGAGTGAGGCGCATCCTTTGTGCCAGTTTTTCTGTAAGTTTTCCACGATTTTTCCGCTAAAGCAATCTCATTTTCATAAATTTACATCGTGGCAGGCAGCGATTTGCTCTAAGAAAGCAACCAAAAAAGCAAAAAAAAAACACCAAAAAGGGAGCCAAAAAAGTGAACAAAGGATACTATATTAGAAACAGAAACACATATTGCATGGGCGTGCAGTGAAAGCTGAAAAGAATGAATGTGGAGTGTGTGGCGGGGGGGCAAGTGTGAAGAGAAGCGAGAGGAAAAAGTCATATTTTTTTCCAAGAAACTTTGGCGCTAGTGTCGTGAGTTATTGTTTGTGTGTGTGCGCTTGGGAGCAGGCTGCTGCAGCAAAAATTAAAACAACAACAACAACAGCAATATTGATGGGCAGCGTATAGAGGGTAAAGAGCGGCATGATGATAAGCACCGCATGCTCGGCTGTTGGAAGGATGCTGCATGTGCGCATGCTAAGCTTTTTGCACTCTTGTTGCAATCTACATTGCACTTGTTGTTGTTATAATAATTATGCTGTTGTTGTTGTTGTTGCAGCTGTTACTATTGCAACTTTCTCGCATGCTTTGGTGGCATACAATGATGCTTTATGACAGTATACCGCACAAATAAGGCGCTCGTGCTCTTGCATGTGTGTGTGTGCAAATGGATGTGTCTCACATACTCACCAATACATGGCACGGTTTGTTGTTAGCTTTACTTTTGTTGATGTTGACTTTGTTTTTGTTGCTGCTGTTGTTTATGTTGCAGAAACACAGGGCGTAAATATGCATGTATGTATAGGTGTGCGTGTGAGTATGCGTGAGAGCGCAGAGCTGCAGGTGGTGCAGCCGTTAGGCTTTGATGCGCCTATAAGCAGCTATATGCGTTTGTTGTCATTCGTCGTGCTCGACGTTGTCATCGGCAGCGCACACACAACTACAAATGCACAACTTCGCTGAATGTGTGCATTTCGTGTATGTGTACTCATATATTTATGTGTGTGTATGGGTGTGCATGCTTGGCTGGTTATTGTTGCGGTGGCGTCTTGGGTAGCTGTTGTATGTTGCCCCGCCATGTTGTTGTTTTTTCACATTTTCACTTCACTCTCTCTCTCGTTGTCGTTCCCTGGCCATGCAGCGGGCGCTGTTGTTGCGATTGCGGTTGCTGTGGCTCTGGCTGCCGCCACTTTCATGGTGTATGCATCTCGAGATTTACAGTAACAAATCCGAGGCATTTAGTTTACGCTCAATCCGCCAGGGGGGCACACTAGCACAAGCACCAGCGCGCGTTTTGGCATATTTTTCCGCGCTGCCTACTCCGCAGCGCTCAGTACGGCGCGGCGCTGGTCGTGTACATACACAGTCGCGTGCAACTTGTTTTTCCAGGCAGTTGTGATGGAGGCGCCGAGCCGAGCCGGAGCGCAATGGTGTCAGCACCAGCACCAGCAGCAGTTGTGGATCTGGTATGCGAGCACGCGCGCGGTTTCAACTTCTTTGGCTGCTGCATTAGCCACCATTGAATCTTCGGTCTGAGTTAGAACTTCCGCCACACTTGCGTGTAGAACAATATCCCGTTTTTTTATTTGTCTTCTTGGTGTTTGTTTTTTTTTCTCGTTATGTGCGCGTTTGTGTGTGACTACGCTGAACGGATACGAATCCGGATCTAGGCATTTTGGTTTGATTTATTTGACATTCGTTAAGTCACGTGGAAAAATAAAAGCCCCGTTAATGATATTTATGCAGCGCTAGTGGAGGCCGCACTCGCCAAGTGGCGCAGCATATCGTTAGCATACGCTTGCAACACGCGAGGTGTGCGTCCGCCGTCGGCCGACTAACCAACTAACAAGCATTACGCCTGGCCGACATATTGACAAGAGAGATGGAACAGCTGCTCGTTACCCTGATCCATGTCCGTGCGCGACCGCGTAAACAGGGCGGACACGCAGCCTAACCGCGCCACTTACATTGTGGACAAGTGTGATTTGTGGCTGTGGCGTTGTGTCGTTTGTGTCGGTCATTGTGTGCGTTTGGGACACTGTAGCATATGCTTCGTTAGCTCAGACTTTATGCAAAATTAAACCCTCATCAAATTGAATTCATACAAAGAAAATAATTGAGCAGAAAAAAAGACGAAAGAGAAAACGGAAAAAGTACACGAAGAAGCAATCGAACAAAGCGAAAACGATAAAACAATAAACGTCACTGTGTGCTTAGTGTCAATAGGGAATACGCAATGGGCCTAATGCCGTCGCGCCGCCATCAACGCCACCAGCTACTGGCGCGCGCTAGTGTACGCTAATGAAAAGTGCCAAAATTGCCGAAAAATCGCAAGCGCTTGTGCCTCACCGGGGTGAGCGGCGAGCGTCGCACCGAATTTCGCTGATAACTGCTGACCTAATTTGTATGTAATCAGCGCCAAAGCACATCCAACGACAGCGCCGCACTCAACAGCGCCTGCAATGGCGTAAGCGCCAACATCACTACAAGACACTGAGCAGAGCTGGGCAGGACTCGGCGGTACGCAACTACGTGCCAATTACATATGAAACTTATAAGAATCGAAAATTTCGTATTTGACGTCGCGCGCTCGGTGACACGCTCCATGAAACTACAACAACGCGCGCGCCGCCGTCCGGCAACACGGTACACCATGGCGTATGCGTGACCAGCGACACTGATGGCGCTCTGAAATCCGAAATTTTTTGGCGGCAAAAACTACAAGTAACCAATCATTGAGTGCCAAACTAATTTTCCTTTCACCAAACTTGGTCATTGCAAGTGCCATTATTACCATTGTGATTGCTGCTGTTCGCTCTGCGTTATTGTTATTGTTGCGCTACGCAAAGAAGAAAATAAAAATTAATAGTTAATAGATACATATGCACATATATACACACATATATACACATAAATATATATGTATATGTATGTATACAGACCATGTTTTAATTGAGTGTTCAGCGCACGTTTCGTCCCAAAACTGGGTGTTGATTTGCCAACAACAATAAAAATGCTGCAGCTGTTGTTGCTGGCGTTAGTGTGTTGTGGATATGCTGTGATGCCATTAGGGAAGCGCAACCATTATTGTTGCTGCTAGGCGATGCCGCCACTACCACCACCACCATGACATTTGTGACAAGCCCCGGGCGAAAGTAATGTTAGCAATTATCGACGAATCGTGTTCTGTGAATTGATAACCCAAGTGTGAAAAAATAAAAAAAAAACATTAAAATACAATAACAACAATGCCGAGAGCAGAACGATTGATTTAAAATTAAAATCCAAATAGAAACGCGCTGCCATGTTGCGCGCGCGCTTCCTTGTGTGTGTGCTATTTAATGTGACACCAACATTTTATGGTGGTGCCAAGGGATAAGCGTCGCATGAAGAGCACTTACCAACACCACAGACACTCTGCGACCTCTGAGACCTCGTCCACCACGACCACCAATACCACCACCACCAGCAGCTTCAAACGTACCTACTTGCTTGCTTACATACATATGTACCTAAAAGTCGACGAATACTACGTACCAGTCGCAGTACCATTCGCAATTGCACAGTGTATACGTACGTGTATAGGTGGGCGTCGAACGATTTTTGAATGGATGAGGAGGAAAATTTGTATGATTCATCATCGTCAGGATCGATTGTTTTCCAGTGGATTGGCTTAGAGACGGCCGACCAGCTGCCACCATACATAATGCGCTACTACAATAATTTGCATCACCAGGTATGTATGTACGTGCAACACACACACAAACACACCCTTGTATATACCTGTCTATATATGTAGAGTGAGTCTAGAATTTTTGTACTATCATGTACTTAGCTGCTGCTGCAGAGATTTTTGTTTCTTCTTCTGTGTATATGGATTGCTGGAAATTTGAATGTAATGGTCAAAAATTTGTATTTTTGTAATTTCGCTGTGTAAGCTCTGGTTGGTTCGTCTGCGCCATACCACGTCCTATTTCAATTTTAGTGCACGAGTAGCTTGCTGTTTTAGCTAGTTGGAAATGGCCGGCTACAAAGGCGATTAAGGGCTTAGCAATAAGCCGAACGAGTAGATCATAAAACAAAAGAAAACAAAAGGAAAAAATATGATGTTGAAAAGCTTTTTCATTTCTCATTTGTATCATTAGCGTGTGCCCAATAACTGCTGGCTGTTTGTTGTTGTTTTTTTTTTTGGTAAGGAAGCTTGTGTTTGTTGAGTGCTGCCAAATTTGTGTTACCATTGTACTTGCTAAGTTAGGAAATGGACAGTGGGAATTTATGTGTTTTTTTTCGTTTTTTTGGCCAGCAAATGTGAGCTCAGAGTAGAAGCAAAAAATAGCAAAACTAAATCCGCTAAAGGTAGCAAAAACTTGGCTTTTAAGTGCTTGCAACTTTTTACCGTGTGTTTCTGGGAGTAAATCAGCATGTCGACGCTTTAATTAAGCAGCCAAACAGCCAAGAAGTTGCAACTGAGTTTATAACTGTAATTTTTAAGTACATGCCTTGCAAGATAGAAGTTTTCGCCATGCTTAGAAAACAAATTTTGCAAAGCTTTTAAGGGCTGTAATAATTAATTTTGACTTAAGTTTTCATTCTTGAGTTATCATTATATATTCTTAAACTAGGCGCATATAGCGGTTTAAAGAATAAACTGCTTTAACTCATTAACAAAAATAACTTATTGGCGCAGACAGCGCTTACGCGGTTAAATATTCGAGGCTGTTGTTTCCGTTTCATTGAGGGCGTGAATGTGACTTCAATCCGTACACGCTTTGATAGTTTGATGTGAAGCCAAAAGCGCTATGACTACCGCAATTCAACTGAATATTCAGATTTTGACAGCCGAGATTGTAGTTCTTTTGTCACGCTGATAGGGTGACAGCTTCAAAAAATAACGGGGAAAAAATGCGTGGTTTGAAACATTATTTTCTTCTTCAATTTCAGTAATATTATGCCAGAGTTGTTCTGTTTTCAAGATAGTCAGTTACAACTATTCATTGCGTATCCTAATATGGACGACATAACTTTCGATTCACGCCAAATATCGTGATGGACTCTAATAAAAAAAAACCGGTTTATGTAGATCTTCCAAATTTAGAGTATCGAAAGTATCAGTCTATATGGAACATCTGAACTCAATCCATGGTTGCACAAAATGGTTAAAAGAGCAATAACTTGATGTAAGTATTTGAAAGCCAGACTTAGTGTTTATCAGTGTAGATAAAGTCAGGTTGTATAGTGGTACAACCGGTAGTACTCTTTACCGTCTCTGGCGGGAGGCGAGAAGGTTCTCCACAACGGATATCGTTATAGGGATCCGATACAATGTAATGTAAACACTGCTCGTCGAAGTGTCATTTGTTGTTGTCATTCATGTTTGGTCCCACGAATTAGCCAGAAAGGATTGGTCACTCATTGTTGTTGTAGCGGCAAAAAACGTTCCTGAAGTAATTTTAAGGCATGGTACCGAGTTGACAACTCTTGGCCGCTTAAAAATCCGGGACCGTTGCGGTTACCTAAACCCGACTGTCGTTGGAACGTTTGATAGGTCCCTCGTCCACAGAGCCTATCTCGCCCAGGCATCGGAAGAGACTGTTCACCAACAGTACGGGTGCCTCAACACCTTACTTTAGTGAGGTGTTGGTGCGGTTATCCTCACACTTCCCACAAGAGCCGGTAAGCTTAAAACAGAGGGTTTATTCATTCATGTCACCATATTGTGTGAATTATGAGGTTTCCTTCTTAGCTCGTAAGTGTAATGTGCGTTCCCATTTGGGATGCGTCCATTACTATTACTTAAGGGGGGAGCCTGCTTTAGAAGCTTAAAAAAATCGATATTTTTTTTGCTTAAATCTCTTTAAAAATTATCTAAGAATATGTCCCCAAAGTTATAGATTGGAATTCGAAATATTGTCGAAGCTAGAGAGGAAATAGTGACCGAGCGTCTAGCAGATATATTAGCGCTTGGGCAAAACGCGAAAACTTTAACGCGCGATTTGTCGGTTTTTTAATTTTTACGGTTTTTCTTAATTGGCTGGCAGGATAGAAAAAGAACTAAACGTCGTATAGAATTGGGGCAGAGTTTATTATCTTTGGCATTCAATTATCTTCTATTTTAACTATAAAATGCTAAGAAAAGTCAAGTTTGAACATATTTTTAATAAACATAAAGTTTTTCAAATTTTAAAAAATTTGTAAAATTTTAAATTTTTTTTAATTTAACTAGATAAATTATAAAAAATATGAATCTCTTTGAACTTTTTGTTTCCGATAGAAATTGCGACCAGCATTCTGCCCGCCGTCCGACAAATGCACATGCGTGATGCATCGGGCAATCGTTTCCCAAAGGCAGAATATCAAAGATTTCGTATCCAAAGAAATTTGTAAATGATGTTTAAATATATAGCTATAAACCCTAGAAATTTCGCTTTAATCACTTATTTCTTACCCTCCCAAAAAAGTCCTCAAAAAAAATCGATTTTTTGAAGTCTCTAAAGCAGGCTCCCCTTAAAAAATTAGCGGTAGTCAGAATTATCAAAAAATTAATTATTTTTGCATTTTCGTTAAGTGTAATATCTTGAAAATATTCTCTGAAAATTTTACGTTGATCCGATAATTAGTTTTTGAGTTATTCGGCAAATAACAAAGAGAGCTCGGCACTTCAAAGCGCTAGTGTGAAACTTTAAACGCGTTATTCTCAAAAGTATGTTTTTTGAACTGGTGACGACTGTAACTCGAAAACCGCTCGGTAGATTCAATGAAATTTATATATCCTTTAGAATACATACATAATAAACTCGACCCTTATCGAAGGATTTTTTTTCAAAAATTTCGATTTTTTAAGACCAATTAACTGTTGATTTTTTCCCAAAAATTTAGACAAAAATTTCCTGAGGCCGCCATTTTGTTAATATCTGAAAAAATATCTATATAAAATTATCTATTTATAAAACAATTTTTTTTGTCCGATTGATTTTAGATGAATCTCCAAGGACTTATGGTTGTCACCTCAAGTACCTTTTTTTGGAACTGGGTCAATACAAACAACTATAACTTTGGAAACAAATTGACACATTCTATAATCTTGCCAATAACTTCTTTTGTAAAATAAAACGATTTAATAGCAAAAAAAATTCTGAAAATTCTCTTTTTTTCATGCCTCTGACTACCCATAACCCCTCAAGCTCATTCCCCAGGGCAAGGCGAGAAGCGCTGAAGGGGTATACTCATGTAAAGTATGCCACGCTTGTAACATTCACAAGACAATGTCGAAATCAGCCTGACGACTTAAGTCGATTTAACCAAGTTTGTCTCTATCTGTTTAACCGGCCCTTCAGTTGTTGAGATATCGATTTGAAATATTGCACACATCCCTTTCTGCCCAAGAAGCTGTTAATTTGTCGGAATTGCCGGTATGCAACCAATATACCATATAACTGTCATATACAAACTGAGTAAACAAGATCAAGTTCTATTTTGTAAAACCTTTTACTTGACAAGATATTTCCATGTAATTTGACATAAATTATTGTCTATGGCAAAGCTATAGTTTCCACACTGAGGTTGATCTTCGTCCCAAATGCGGCATTTTGCTTCTCTACATACCCATTAAGCCAGAAATGAGCCTCATCCTTGAATATTGGTTAAGAAACTTCGAATCTTCTTGTAACTTTTCAAGAGCTCATAGAGCTAAGCGGTGTCGCTTGGGAAGGACGAGCGACTATAGTTCTTGCACAATTACGCTTACAAATTCAAGATTGCGACGTAAAATGCCCCAATACTTTCAATGCGTCAGTTCGAGTTGCTGCGCCGAATCGACTTTCCATGGTCTTCGTGTACACTCTATAACATGACAGCGTAACACGACTCATGTGTCAAAAAATACTGTTGAAAAAATCACCTCTACATTAGAGATGCACCTGTGAAGGGTGTTTAGCCGAAATTAGCGTGTTCTTCTTTCGTTTTTTCAATAAAAAGGTTTTATCGCATGAAATTTAAGCACATTAGGTTTTTCGCAGTCACTGCCACCTTTTTTGAACTGTATATCCAACTGCTACAGCATTTGTTTCCAATTGTACCAAGAAACATACGAGCACATTCCAATTTCTAATCTTTCAGCGCAAACCCATCAAATTCAATTCTTCACTGAACTCAAATCCTAATTCTTCCAAAATACAGTTACAGAAGCCTGCAATTTCACTCGACGCTGACCGCTTACCGCATTTTGTATTAAGGCTAAAAGCGCTTGTCTAATGATTTTCTAATTTCACCATTCACCAGTGATTGTGCTGGTAACACTGTGTGTGTTACATGCTGCTATTGTGTCGCTTAGTACATATGCATGTTGCAACAAGCGCTGTGCTGATAAATATTTCATTTTGGCGGAAAGTGATTGCAAATGAAATGCAAAAGAGACGAGATGAAAAGAATGATTCGCGAATTGGCAACGGTACTTGGCATCGAATCCATCATCTTAACGATTCACGACAAATTTGGGTGATTACTATGCCGTTACCAGTACAGTACGTAGCTATGTATATGCAGGGCTTAGCGAGTGTGTTTGATTGTGCGATTAAAGTGCTTGAAAGTGAGTGGTTGGCTACGTCGAACGCGAGCTGCTCTCAATGTGCTCGATATGCTAACTTTTGTAAGCATAAGTATGTGTGCATGTGTGTGCTTTGGGCTGCAGTGTCTTGGACATAAGCAGTATATGTATGTATGTGTGCGCTTGTTGTTGTTGCTAAGCTTGTGTTTTATTATTCAAATTGCAGCATTGTAAATCCTTGACCTACCCACATATGCTCAGCACACACAGACTTACATATGGATATGCAAGTATGTATATGTGTGTGTGTGTGCGCATTGCTTTTGCTTCACTGGTTATCCCTGTCATCCCAACCGCTGCTGTCACTTTTACCGCTATCCAAGTCGCAACGTTGACGACGTCGGCAAGGACATCATTGTAATTCATATTCTGTCTCAAATGCTTACACCTATTTTACATGCAAACAAACGCACGGACATAGATGTGTATGTGTGTGTGGATATACATATCGCAGATATATATATATATATAGGGGATATAACCCATGGAATTAACAGTGTTCACTCGTAATCACTGCAAATCGTTCGTACCGCATTAATTAAATTTTCACAAAAGCTTCAATATTCAAATTGTAATATCATAGCAGTCAGTGGTACTCGGCACTCGTCGTTCCTCGTTTGTCGCGCGTCGCTCGGTACTCGACCGTTGAATAGATTGCTATGTACTATTGTAGACGCATTCACTTTGTGCACTTTTCATATGTAAATAAATGACAATAAACATTTTTGTTGTTGGTTTTTTCTTTCAAAAAATTCTATTGTTGCTGTACGATTTTTGGCCTTGTCAGTTTGTCAGTAGAAGGTATAAACGAATGCTATGCGTAGAGTGGTTTGTATGTATGTATGTATGTCTATCCGCCAACATAAATACGTTCGTAAGCGTCACGAATGATTGCAACAGTTGTTGCTGTGTTATAATAGTGGCTGGAGTGCGGCAGTGCAGGGTAGAAAATTGGGGGATTGTCATTGAATCCGAAAAGTTGCCGGATTAAAGTGTTGTGCAAACCGAGATTTCATTTATAAAATTGGCTTTGAGCAGCAAAGTGGAAGATAATTGGTTCACTTGAGGTTGTTGTTAATTAATTGTATAATCCGTTGACAGCAAATTGCGGTTATCTTGGCATACATATATACAAATAAACACATAAATATATATACAGCGAGCATATTGTATACTATGTATTCTAAGTCTGCACATAATTGGCGGTAATAAGGTTTCTTAAATTTGGTCGTTTACCGTAATTCTTTGGGGGTTTCGCAGCCAAGGTGTACGCTCAGTGGCCACACAAATGCGTGCGAATAGTGCGCTAACTTACCCCATAAGTATACATTTACATTTATATATGTATATATGTGTGTGTGTGTTTGCCAAAAAGGTCGCTTTAAAGTGTATTAGAGTTTTATTGCCTTGGCGTTGCCCTTTTAAGAAAATTTCGTGTTTAATGTGCGGTTGTGTGCGGCTAACAAGTAGTTCATTAGCAACTCAAGCGCAGCTTTATTTATTATATTTATTTTCTTAAAAGTAACTTAACATTTTTTCAGACAATTCGCATTTTTCTAGTTGAAAAAAGTGTAATTCACTCACCTTCATTACTCTGAAGAAAGATACAAATAAACAGCTCAAAAGCGGCTTTTGAAACATTATAATTTTGTTTAATTTAAATTAATTATTTAATCAAGCCGTAGCTTAAAAATTATCATTCATATTAATTTCCAGTTACCATAACCTAACTTAATTAACCTAACTAAATTTGACGGCTTATTCTAGTGGCAAGGATCTCCAGATCCGACGAATTTCGTAAGACAACTGCTTCAAAGTGTATGTGCGCCTTCCATGAAGCTTCAGTTTAATATATGCCCACACATTTTCAATAGGGCCAATCCAATGTAACGATGCCAGATTGAGTTTTCCACTGAGTACAAAACTTGCTGCGGTGTTCAGGATCGTTGTCCTCCTGCAGAATCTAATCTTCATTTTTTCTGATGAACCATCGTTTGGCAGATAGCAGTAAAGCCTTTTTGTAGATTTTTATAATTTTCTCGGCATTTAGGTTGTCAGTAAAGAGGTACAAAGTGCCGAATCCATGCTTTGAGAAGCAGCCCCAAAGATGCACCTTTATTCCATGTTTTACGGTCCGCTGAACAAGCCTATTGGTGGAAGTTGACCAGGCTCGCGTGAATACAGAGCGTGCCCATATAGAACATTCATCGGTAAAAATGAAATTTTCAAAATCTCTATCAATATTCTCATGCGCCCAAGCGAGTCGCTTTGTCACAAGTTTTTCAGTCAAGAGCTTCTTCATTGTGTTGCCCCATTTCAGATTATGAGTATGAAGTAGGGTTCGAATAGTTTCGTAGGATATATCTAAACCTTTTGCCATTAATTTTGCTTGTCCTTGCCGCAGTGTTAAAGCAGCATTTTGCGAAAACAGATTCACTATTCTTTTTTCAACTTTTTTGTCCACTTTTCCTATCGAACCACGTTCTGGTAAATCATCGACATTTTTAGCCACTATATATCGCTATATCCACTTCTGTACAAAAGCCTTCGACTTTCTCAAATATTTAGCAGCCGTTGATTGCGACATTTTGGGACCTTTCGGGTGGATGCAAATGAACAAAGCTTCATAGCGCCACGCGTACTTAGCACTCATGGCATTTAACGTGATTCTCTGTCAAAAGATCAACGACAACTGAACCTTTGTTGACAATGCATCAAGGACAAAGCTTCCCTCTATCGGCTCGCGAAGGATTTAGAGTGAAATCCTTCATTAACTGTTGGTAAAGTTGGCTCTTACTTGACAGACTGTATATGTATATGTGATCTGTGTGACTAGCTGAGTCGATTTAGCCATGCCCGTCTATCTGTCCGTCTGTATGTATCGAAACTATGGCCTCAGTTTTTGAGTTATAGATCTGAAATTTTGCACTCATCTCTTTCAAGACACTAGTAATTTGTCGGAATTGCCGATATTGGACCACTATAGTATATAGCTGCCATACAAACTAAACGATCGGAATAACTTGATTGTATGACGAGATATCTTCAAGAAATTTGGAATGGATTGACTAAATCAGTGGTGTAATCTACGAAAAATTTACTCAGATCAAGCGGGTGCCATGCAAACTGAGAACCATAAACCTTTTATTTGACAACATATTTTCACGAAATTTGGCATGAATTTTTCTTTAAAGCAATGCTATAATCTTCGGGGTTCGGAGCATTTTAACTGTCATACAAAGTTACCGATTAAAATCGAGTTCTTTTATCGATATCTTTTCGATAAAATTTGATTTTATTATTCAATATAGTTACCTTCGAGGGCGATACAACTATTATAGTGATCATAAAATTTTAAGGTAGTATGTTAACTCGGGCTCAAAAAATCTAATTTTTTTTGCTCAATTTGAAACTACAATGTCTTGAGAATATACTGTGAAAATTTCAGACAGAAATTCGAAATATTTCGGGAGTTATAACGAGTTTCCTAGAGTTCCTAAGATCGACCGAACTTAAAGCGCTATTTTCTGGTCGGCCCAGGTCCTAACTTTTTTTCTACTGAACCGATCGCTTTCAAATTTTAACAGCTTGTTCTACACACTTATAGTTCTCGTCGGTACTAACGAGAGATTTCTTTCATCCCTAACTTTTTGTTTTACAACCCCTTTCTTTGCTAAAATAAAAGGACCTTTTTTCAAAGCCCTCCATTTTGTTATTTTCCCTTGAAATTTAACTTCAGTAGTTCCGACCAGAATGACATGACTATAGATTAAGAATAAACAAGAATATTTGATTTCAGATAACATCAAGAGATAAAATCATCCGGGCCACCCACGTGCATTTTTTTCGAGGTTCCAACTTCGAGTTACAATAATAATAGTAATAAAGTATTAAATTTTTTCAAATCCATTTTTTTATATTTTTAATATGTAAATAAAAACACTCAAATATTCAAGAAGATTCATCTTTATTTTCCTATAAAGTACCATAAGTTACCAGACTACTACCTTAAATACCATATCTAAAAAAAAATTTCTTAAGCCTTCAAGTAAGCCTCAGTTTCTGCGATTACCTCTTCAGTGTTGCTAAATTAATTTTTAGCGAGCATGCTATAGAGGCCTGAGAACTGAAAATAGTCACAGATCTGGAGAATACGGTGGATGCGAAAGCAATTCGAAGTCCAATTTTTCACATCGTATTCATAGATATGTGACATGCTGCGTTGTCTTGATGAAACTGCACTTTCTTCTTCTTCAGATGGCGCCGTCTTTCAGGATTTTGCCCATTTAAACGATCCAATAACGCAATGTAACAGTCGGAGTTAATGGTTTTTAACTTTTGAAGATACTCGATGAATATTATACTACGTTCATCCCAAAGTACTTACATATGTATATCATAACCTTGTTAGCCGACTTTTGTGTCTTTTCACGCTTCGGGTTCGGTTCATCATGTGCAGTCCACCCGGATGACTGTCGATAGCATTTTGGGTTGAAATGAAGGAGCCATTTTTCAACCGCTGTCACATATCTTGTCTCTCTCGAACAACTTCGCTTCCAAAGTTATTGTGTCGACTCTTTTGAATTTTTTTTATCAACTTTTCAATGGTTCATTTTCCTAGTGCAGAGTCCGAATAATGTTAACAAGAAAAAACATCAACTTTGGTTGTACCGAAGCATTCTATCCGACACAAATACATTTCTTACAAGAATTTGATTCCGATCGTCCAGTTTGTAAGTCAGCTATGTGCTATAGTGGTCAGAACTCAACAATTTCCTCACGACGGAGGCGAATGAATAGAGCGTTAGTATCAACAACTTGCATTATTATTTTGTTAATTTTGCGTTTGAGTGACAATATTCGATCGATTGATCGACTGTTTTCGGGTCTTAAGCATTGATCCCAGACTCATCGCCAGTAATAATATTTTTCAAGACATAATAATAGTTTGTTTTACAAACGTTCACGCGACCTTGTTTTTCGAAAAAATTGCATGCTTTCACTTTTCTTAAGCCCAAAAATGGGTTTTACTGATACTTCCGATATTCCAACGATTCCAGTAAGATCGTCAATTTTTTGTAAATATGTTAGAACGATCGGAAAATTTTGTAACGCTCTATAGCAAAAATAATTAAAAGGAAACTCGTGGTCGCACCGCAAAAAAAGTAGAGAAATTGTTTAGTGATGAAGTTAAGATTAATGTTGACGGAAATTATTGTACTAAACTGACTGCCGACCTAACTGTAAGGAATTTAATTGTAGATACAGCACAGAGAAAATTAAACATGGGGGCAGACACATAATGGTGTGGCGATGTTTCTTCTGGGAGGTGTTGGTCTTTTATTTTGGATATAGGACCGCCTTTGAGTACAGAGATATTTTGCGAAGCGTTATACTACCATATGCTTAAGAAAGTATGCCGCTGCGATGGTGTTATCAACAAGATAACAACCCGAAACATTACATCGAGGTTGGCATTTGAGTGGTTCAAGTATGCTAATGTGATCTACATACATGCAAAGGCCAGCTAATCTCCTGATACCAACCCGATTGAAAACTTGTGGAGTGACCTTAAGAGAAGATTGGCAGCCTTTCATTTCATTTCAATTAGGACGGGAAGCGAAATAAGTAAGGGATGATACTTATTGGAAACCTGCCAAAAATTAATTCAATCCATACCGAAAAGAATTGGAAAACTTATGAAGAGAACACGATTCTTGGTACAGAAAATATTAGCTATGGGGCCTTAATGAATGTTAATGGCTTGGAACTACAGAACGAGTCACAATTTTTATTTGAAATTTCGTGAAAATATTTTTCTATAGTTTTGCCAACATTTTCGAAACAAAACTCATTATTTTTCATTTTATTTATTTATTCTTTAAACCGGTCGAAAATAGAGTTACCAACTTTAAGCAAACCACTCTTATGTGAGGTTCAACTAGAGTTTGTACGCTAAAACGTTATTAATGATTAATTAATTAGTAATTTAATTTTTTCTTTTCAATAAAGAGCCACTTTTAAAAATCAATTTTGTCGATAAAAACATGTAAAAACGCGCATTGCAAGACTTTAAATTTAAAATTCATTTTTATAGTAGCACACATTCGCGTACGTTATTGCCGAGCGCTCGTATGAATGTTCGTATATTTCATATGCATGGCATGGATGACGTCTTATTGAGCGTTTTTCTACGCTGTGCTTTTGTTTGTGTTGTTTTTAGCGAATAATGCGAGCATTTGCAGTTGAACTGTGAAAAAAATCGACTTTTTGCAATATTAATATATATTTTATTACGAGTCCATCGGAGTGTTTTTTTTCGCATATACATATATTTTCAAAGTTTTTCCGGCTCAGCACCGTAGCTGGCTGGCTGACTGGCTGGCACATTGCTGCCGAAGTGAGAATCACACTGAATAATAAAAAATTGCACAATCTGAGCGCACTTTTCGCTTACAGCGCGCATACTGTAGCGCTTTTCATTGCTACACTGCATCATTCATTGCTCACTATATGCATGAATGCCCGCACACACATACATACATACATATGTACATGTGTGCATATGCATTTTTGCTGTAAATACTCCGGTATAAAAACAATAAAATATGAATATATAAAATATTAATTCAACTGTTTTGCGAAAATAAACTTTTTATGCACTAGTAAGTAAGTTTGGTTGCTCACAACGGCAAAAGTCCGTTCGGCCCAATAATTTTATCATCAGCATCGGTACGCGGCAAACAATGGGGGGCGCGCGCCGCATGTCCCACTGACGTTTCTTGCATACAACTTGGCTTTTTTGCCGCATGCACCACACCACACCATATACGAGTTAGCTTAGCCAGCGAGCGAGTAGGTAACTAGCGAACTGGCAAAGTGACGCAGCAGCAGCCTACCCAGCAGTCAAACAGTCGAACAGTAGTGAGCGAAGCAGCAGCGGCCCAACAAAGTTTCATGTGATTTTTCGTGCTCGTTTTTGTTTTTGTTAGCCACGTCCTTTAATCACGTGCCCGTTTCTGTGTTAACATTTAAACTGGAGCATTTTTCATATTTACAGTCTGTTAGTAGGCAATGTCTGTGTGTCCGTGTTGGTAGTAGTTGTGTTGGCCAACTCGTGCCGCGCTGCAACGACGACGAGGACGACGACAGCGCCTGGGAGTTGCCTGATGAATGTGTATGCATCGTCCTTTCACTGACGCAGGCCTACTTTGCCCAACACAGGACCTACATACCGTCGACGGCAGCAGCTTCAATTGATGGCATTTATGTTGGTTGGTAGGTTGTGTTTGCTTAATGTTTTCGATACGCTCGGGTCCTCGTTTTTTGTTTACTATCTATTTATTTATTTCTTTCTTTCTTTTTTTCTGCTCTTCACTGATTTCGACTGGATTCTGGCGCATGGCTATACATTAAAGCAAACAAATGTGATTTCTTTCTGCGCGTATATAAACTCTGTGCTACTCCATATGCAAGCTGTGCGCACACACTCGCACACATACATACAAATATAGGTGTAGCATGTCCAAGTGACGTGGCATGAGGCATGCCTTGTACTACGTGCATGTTTTTTCCAATGTTTAGCTTTTATGGACGGTGTCTGTCCATCCAAAGCATTTGTCTGTACGGTCAGTGCGCGCTTGCTGCGCTTTCTTTACTTTTGCGGCCAGTCAGCAGCTACTTATGCACATAAATATACATATATACATATATATATATATTATATGTGTGTGTATGTGTGCGCCCACAGTTGCTTTGTATGCAGTGCGCACAAACGTGTTTACTACCCGTAATTAGGTTGCGGTTGTGGCGGCTCGTTTTCATTTCATTTTATTTCGATTTGCGACTTTATTCCACTTAGTCCTTTTTTCCACACTGCGTATATGTGTATGTGTATGTGTTGGGTGTGTGTGTGCGTCTTTTGGCAATGAATGTGAATCATACGCCATGTATGCTTAAGCAGGCGTTAGCAGGAGCGGCACATCCTTTTGCCAACCGCAAAGGAAATCCCGTATTTTGTTTAAGCATGTGTGCGCGCTACTTTGGCCAACCGCTTTCCAAAATGCAGCACCGCAGACGCAGCAGTAGGGGTGGCTGACATGATTTAGAAACTCATTTTTGCGCTCCAAGAAATGCCAATGGCATTCGCCAACTGGTATGTCCATCTGTGTATGCGCTCGTATGTTCGTATATTAGCTGCCGTACATCCTCGTAAGCCTTTATTTCGTGTGTGGCCTCTTCACACATACTCACCATCATTGTATGCACTTAACCACCAGCATGCCGGTGAATGTGTGTGTGCATGTATGCGCGTTCACATAAAGGCTCATATCTTGGTTTGTCAACCAGTCCGTCAGCCTGTCGACTAAGAGTTTATCTATCACTCATACGCTACAGCGCAAGCCATAACAAGAACAACAACAACAACGTTCATCATTGCAGCATCTAGTGCATACATCCGTGTATTATGTGCATGTGGCACGCACGCACACATACACACGTTGTACATTTGTGCAGTTGCCAGTGTTTGTGCTGAACCCCTTCGTATTCAGCATTTGCATTTGTAAACAAAGCCTAAGTGTGAGCTACGAATTAAAGGGATGTGTGCTATCAGTAAGTTTAAGTGATGATGAGTATAGTGAGCATGGACTTGAAATCATAGAAATTTGTGTGAGATGAGTGAACGGAAATTAAACGGTGTTGCATATTCTATATGTGTCGTCCATATGTGATTGAACCGTTTAAATCGCAGTGTTCTCAATTTTGCGCTTAAAGAAAATGTGACACCATTTAATGAACGGCAAAAGTATGATTTTTTACTAATAATTTATGGTCAAAATTGTTGAAAGTAATGTGTTTTTGATATAGTTTAAAGAATGTAGAATATTTTTAGAAATATGCTCTTCCGAGAATTACGTTTAGCGCTTTTAAAGCAACGAAATCTTCGTCTAATTAATATTTAGACGATATTTAAGAAACTCATATTAATTAGAATACTTTCAAAGCCGATAAAGGCCAATCTTTATTATGTGCTGTTTAAATCCAGTTTTAAGGTACAAAATTGAACAAAAAAATTTCCGTGAGTCGAGCTTGAGGTTAAACCCACATCACTGCCTTTCAACAGTTAGGTTAGATGGCTTATCTAGAGGGCTCGCACTTTGAATGCTAATATAGTCCTTTGTGAAGCCATAGAAAAGTAGAACTCCTGCGTTTGATCTTATAAATTAGCAAAACGGTACTTTAACCTGAAAATATTTTTGTAATTGTATCCCCATCAAATGAAAACTGAAAATTGAAATGCACAAATTACGTTCAATTTTTTATTTATGTCATTTATTATAATTATTGTTCATATCTGACTTGGACTGACAAAAAAAAAATCCTTTTCACAGCTGTGTTATCCTTGTTATAAACCTCGACTACCATGGCCTTTAGTGTTTCCAGCGAATGACTATTTTTAATGGCTTTAATAGACTTGTGCTGCGTCCCAGAAGCGCATATTTCAGTTTCGAAAACGGAAAAAAGTCACAATAAGCCAATTCTGGCGAATACGGTGGCTGAGCGATGACGCTCGTTTCGTGTTTGATGAAGTTTTTTTGGTATTGGCTCATTTTTTAAGCGCCATTCGCTAGATTGCTTCAACGTCCACTGTCTCAGTACAGCCACCGTCGTTTGATGCATGTAGGGTTCTCTGTTACATTTTCAAGCATCTGTTTTGCGATCTCTACTTGACGTTAGTTTTAAAAAATATTCAGGTATTTTGGTACAAGTCTTGCACTGACAGTTTCATACCCAAAATTTTTACCAAAATATGTTGAGTTCATTCATAACAAATGTTGAGATTTTCTGCTATCTCTCTGATGCCATCACGATGACTGTTTCTTTCAAGTTTTCAATGTTATCGTCATTAACGAATGTGAATGGAAGACTCGCATAGCAAGTTCTCAATGATTTCACGACATTTAATGATTGCTTTATGCCACTCGGATTCTTGTGTTCGCGATAAAGTAGATTTCCTAAAACACAACTGCTAGTTTTCTTAAAAACTTGGCTCTTAACCATCCTCAGGATTTTTACCCTCCTAGCAATCTACAACTAAAAAACAAAAACATGAAAAAAATTTACCACTTTTTTGACCGAATCGAATTTTTTTTAAATAGTAAAAATTGAAATTTAAGGATATGGCTAGATCCGGACATAGCCAAGTCTGCAAAGAAGACTGTCCTGAAGTTTCAGATTAATCACTCCAGTAGAAACTGAGAAATCGTGGGTGTCGTTTTGGAAAAGACAGCTTCTAGAAAAGTACTTTTAAACTGTCTGTTCCGGCCGACCCAGTTCGGATGCAGGGCCAGCAAAACATCTACATCTCCCAAACTACTTTGAATTTTGAAAAATCCTCTTGTAAACATATTTTTGAGTAATTAAACTTTAAAATAAAATCGATTTTTTCATTTCTAGACTTGAATAACCCCCTAACTTCCCAATCTCTGACTTTTTTTTGATGTAGCTCATTAAAAAAAGGTTTTTACTATCTTGCGCTCCTAAATGTAGGCAATGTTATTTTGTAGTACCCCAAACATTAATTTTTTGGGTAATGATGCGAAATAAGTAACTACAAAGGACTTATTGCTTTATTAAAGTATGTTTATAATAAAAAAGAAATCTCTAAACAAAAACAAATTTTCGTGCATATTCCCAAAAAATATATATAAAAACCAAAAATTTTTAAAAACAAAATCAAAATTTTCATGCGAATTTTTACAGAGATTGCAACATTTCTAAATTGTTTCTCCTTGCCTCACAAGCTTTCAATATAAACTTGAAATGTGGTTTTTGTTTGAGGTTTATCTGTCAAACTATCAATTGCAACTTTCTTCCAGAAATCATCAATTCTTTCGTCTATAAACCGCAGACTCAGCGCCGTGCGCCATGACAAGCGCACAAAGTTGCACAGTTATAGGCCCGAACTGCTGGCTCACTGGCTGACTGGTTGACAGCCCACCTGCCCGAGAGGCTGGCAGACATATCAGCATGCAATCCCTGCAATTTGTCACAGCCTCTGTTGTGTTTCATAGGGTAGGCATTGCGCAATATGAATTCGCTGCTGAATATCTGAATGTGAATACATGACACATACAAATAGGTGAACATACACCCTTACACACACACATATATATATATATATATATATATATATATATAATTGTAAATATTCAAATTTAAGCTTTCTGATGCTCGCTGGAGCTCCATCATGCACATTTATTTTAACATGTGTACTACATACATACATATGAATGTATGCCAGGTATATATGTAGATGCGGTTGTATGTTGGTCTTGTGCCGATTGTGTCGAGTTGTCACTGTGTCGGCTATTTAGTTGGTTGGTCCTTCGTTCGGTCGTGAGCTGGAAGTTTCTGAGCCGTTAAGTCGTTTACCGATTCTCTGTGTAATTGTGCTTACTTAATGCTTCGCTGTAGCCTCTGACTTATGCTGCAACGAAGCTGTCATTGCCATAGTCAAATGCTTTGCAAGCATCGTACTCGTTCGGCGACACGCACACAATCGTCGCCGTCTTTGGTTACAATGCTGCCGTTATTTTTCTTTTGCTGTCATATGACGACATACAAACGCATATGCGCTATGCGCATTCATGTGTATTTATGTGTTGTTGTATTGGCAATAATGACTGTGTCCATTTGAATGCTGTGCGCTTAATCTGGCACCATCAATTACACGAACGGTACGCGCAATGAGCAAGAGAGTGCGTGTTGGTAAATGCCGAGAGTTGAACTGCAAGTGAGCGGAGATTTGGCGCTTTAAGCTCCCTTTGGCGCATGCGCTATGTGTGAAAAGCTTGTGAGCGCTTTAAAATGCTGGAGATTTTTCCGCTTTAAATCTCAGCATGTTGTTGTTACTGCGCTTGACGTTGCTCCTGCTTGATGCTGCTCCTACAGATTCAGCACGCAAGTAGTGAGCGGCCTGAGCACGCAATCCCGTGCAACAGCATCCACCAGCCAAGGGCGCAATGGTGTGTGCTGCTGCCTACTGCCTGTCAGGTGGGGTAGGGGTGCCAATGGCAGTATTACCCTGCTTTTGACTGCGCATATTGCCGTCTTGCTTATGCACACGACGTTGTTGGCAGCCTCAAAAGCTGTACCGGAAATTGATTGCTGCCAAAGTCGACGCAGGCAGCGCAGCAACTGGCGAAAGGTAAAATCCAAGCCACCCGGTAAGCATGCATACACACGCAGTAGCAACGGCAACAGCGAGCCGCAGAACGCCTTGAGAAGTGGGTTGGTCGGTTGGTGGGACGTAAGCCAAAGGCTGAAGCCTGCCGCGTGTTGGAATGGGCGAAGTTACGCGAAATATTTGAAACATATTTGCTGCTAAAGCATGATGTGATTTGCCGAAGCCAAAGCTGCATTCAGCGCTGCAATTTGCGTAGCATCAACTATTTCGTTCGCTTGGTTCGTGAGTGAGCGTGGCTGCGCTTCGTACGTCCAGTTGTTGAGTCAAGTTCGCAATTTGTGTTGAGCAAAAATTTAAGTCAGCCAATAGTTGCTGCTGCTCTCTTCGGTGGCATGTTGTTGTGATGCTGTGCTGCTCCTAGCCGTAGCAGTTCGAAGGATCTGCGCGACTTTCGCGTCTATAACAGTGTACTTTGCTGGCGCTATTTGTGGCAGTCGAACGCGAGCCCTTGGCTGGAAAGGGTACACAGCTCAGCAGCACTTACTCCATACTGCATACGGGCACCAAGCGAATAGTAAAAAAAAAAAAATTCACACACATACACACAAACATCCACACACAGTTTGGTGGTGCTAAAAATTGTGTAAATTAATGGAGACTTGAAAATTTAGACAATAAAAACATCTGTGAATAATTAATTAATTACAAATGCAACTTAAAGTAAATATTGTTGTTGTTTTTGTGTAATTTGTGAACGCTTTTGCTTATTTTAACGGTATTGAAATTAGTTGTACTGAAAAGCTGAAGTTGAAATTGAAATTGTGTGTGAAAGAAAAACTGGCAGCGTTTTTTCCACGACTCCTTGCTGTTGTCTGTATATGTACATGTCAGTTGGCAGTTGGCATGGTCATGTGCAATTGCGTGTGTATGTGTGGGTGTGCGTTCGTGCGTTTGGCGGCGGTGCGGAGGAAATCGAGTTCACCTTGCTGCCCCGCCGCGCCGCACGCCCCCACATTGCGTTGATTCGCACATATTGCGAGTTGCCATTGCCATTCCAATTGTTCTTGTTGCAGCATATATACGCATACATATGTGTGTGCGTGTTGGTGTGCGCTGGCAAACGCACACACACACGCACACATTAAGTGATTTTTTACTATTTGCAATTTTAAAAAGCAACAATCATCTATTTTCCTTTCTGTTCACTGTGTTGACGCGAGTGGGCAGTGAAATGTTGCGGCGTTGAAGGCGGACAGCCAGCTGCAGTAGCAGCGCATTAACAAGAAAAAAAAGAAAAAAAAGAAAAAAAGAAAAAAAGAAAAAAAAGAAAAAAAAGAAAAAAAGAAAAAAAAAGAAAAAAGATGAATAAATAAAAATAAATAATGCGGAGAGGCAGCAAACTTGCTGATGGCATAAGAATAGGAAAATCGCGATATGCGCAAAGTTCATGGCGTGGGCGGCTGTTGTGAGCTGCTTAGTTTTTTTCTGCTTTCTAGCGCTTCAAGTGGGTTGGTTGTGGTTACAAAGTCTACAGGCCGTGTTGGTCGTTAACGGTAAAGAGCCTGCACTTGTTCGTTGTTGCAAAGTTGCAAAAATAAGCATAAATGCAGCATGACTTGATGCGCGGCAGTCTACCCTCCACTGCATTTTATCGTCAGCTTACCTTGCTACTTTGCAGCTGCTACTTGCTGTGTTTGTAGCTGCTTCTATTCGTCATATATAGTATTTATTGACGCCGTGGTCTATTCAAAGCAACCCAACACCCACTACAGCCAAGCAATATAATATGTCTGCCAGTTAAAATTAAATATGTCGACTTAAAATTAAAGTTCAGCCACTTGTTTATATTTTATATAGTGCGCGCGCCTATAAGTATGCTACAAATTTGATTTATGCGCTACTTCAACATAGTTTGATTAAAAATTGAAGCTCAAACAAACAGTGCTGGCTTAGTGCACCACTTTTGGTAGAGCCTTTCGCGGAAATCGAATGTAAAAACGGAAAATATGGAAAAAACGCAAACTTAATGAAACTGGACAGACGCTGCTCAGTCCTCCAGCTACCAGTTTCATTAACTTTGCGTTCCTTCCATGCCTTCCTTCTTTCCATGCGATTTCCGCGTCAATCCAACTGTTTGTTTTTGTTTTTGCTGTCACGTAAATAGCCGCCGTCGGCTCCGCGCCAACATTACAGCTGCCTACTCAACTTAATTAGAAAATTTGAAAACAACTCACTAAAAAGATTAAAACACAGCAAATGGAAAAGAAAACGAAAAGGAAAATGAAAATGAAAAATGTTGTAATGTAAGGGTCGTAGAAAAGGCGCTTAATGGTTGTTGTAACGCTCTTAAACTTTTCCACTCGACGCGCTTAGCAAAAGGAAATTGAACAGTGTTCGATACGATAAAGAAAGCAGCAAAAACTTATACAAAAACAAAAACACATAATAAACGCACTGAACTTTGAAATAAACGCAAAAAAAAGGAAAACTTTGTCTGCGTTTGGACTTGGACTTGGTCTCTATGTTACAGCATAAGGAGCGTAGAGGAGCGTAGCAACGGTGTGTAAAGCACACACACAAGCGCAAGCATACGCACGTACTCACATACACACGCACGCATACGAACTCGCAAAAGTACACACACACACACTCCATTTTCTACATCACTTCGTGCCTGTGCATCTGCCTAGCGGCTCAGCACCTGCCCCAGCCTCAGACTCAACCTCAGCGCCTGAGTACCAGCCAGCGTTGGATTGAGATTCAGTAACAGTAAAACAGTATCAGCATTAGCGGCGTCAGCTCCCCCAAACTTTGCGCGCGCTGCCAACATCAAACGGTCGCGCGCTCAGTGTTCATTATACAAAAGAGAGTTACTGCTGCTGCTACAGCTGCGTGTGTGTGTGTGTATTGCTGACTGAGTGCTGTTCGGAGTTCTGCTTGTATATACTGCTGCCTTCACCCCAAAATCTCTTATTGATTTTGGATTCAAACACACACGCCGCCGTCGTCGTCCTCGTCCTCGTCGTCATCATCATCGTTGTTGTTGGTGTCGTGAGTTGCTGTAGCTGAAGCTAACGAGAGAGGCAGCCGCCACAAAATTCAACATACAGCAGCCAGCAAACGCATACAGTGTTTGTTGCAACGAGCTTGGCGCACGGCCGTGTAGTCAAAGTTGGGCACGTTGAAGAGCGGCGTGGCGCGAAGCAAAGAAGTGTAGTAAGCTTGTGCGGTGCGGTCGCCCGCCCACCCGCTAAACGCTCAACCAGCCAGTCAGGCAAGCAGTCAGTCAGCCAACCAGCCGTGAAGATGCTAGCAATATTGTAGTAAGTATGACTTTGCCACTTTTTACACAACTTTTTTTTTTTGGCTCAAGTTTGCTTTAGACCTTTTTATTCAATTTCGTATTTCATCTACTTTTTTCAGTTCGGTTTCTTTTAAAGTTTTATTTGCCAGCTTTTATATTATTGTTGCTGCTTATGTTACAGTTACAGTTACAGTTACTCTTGGCTTAGATTTCGCTTTCCGTTTTCATCATTACATTTGCTTGAATGTAGGTATGTAGCTGTGTGCCGCCTAGTTGGCGGTGCGTGTCCCGCTGCGTTTGAGGATGCGCTCCCGTCCCCCGCTTAAATACATTTGCACAGCTCCTCCTGCGCTTTTATTGAGAATTCGTTGGTGAATTGGCCGCAGCATTTTAAAATGTTTCATAAATTTTTCAATTTGTTTAATTTATTTCGTGTTTTTTCGTTCATTTTCGTTTCATATCCTCTTTGTATTTCCTATGCCACAAAAATTTCGTAAATTTAAACAATTTTCGCCACAGTTACTTTTCGCACGACACAATTCGGTCGTCGTCGATACACGCGCTGACACACTCGACGCAGGGCCGGTCCACCGTCAAGCTGCTCGACTTGTTTGGTGTTTGACTTTTTGCTCCTCCGTTCGTTTGTTCGCTCGTTCGTTCATTTAATTTAATTAAATTTTCCTTTGCGGTTTTTATTTGCAACATCTGACGTGGCAGCCATTTGCAGTCGAGCAACTAGCAAGATCCCATAAATGTTATTTCAGCATATTCTTTAGCCCGATATAATTCGTTCTTTGCATTTTATTCGGTATTTTTTTCTACTTGCCTTCGCCTTGCTTGTTTTTATTCGTGTTATGACTCCGCTGCTCCTAGCTAGTGGTAGTGGTAGTGATAGCAGTCGCTATCGTGCTGTTTCTTCTCTCATTGCTGTTGTCATTGGCGTAGCTGTAGCTCTAGACGCCTAACTGCCGTTATATCTATATCGTTCACGTAGTTGGGGAAACTTTCTGCACAGCAGTTGATTAATCGGAAATACCAATTTAATTAAGAAGAAATTTTCAACTTCCTGCAAATGTTTGTGCTTAGCTTAGACATAGACGCTGGAGCGTGCGAAAGATGTTGAATTAATTGAGAATTAAAAAGTTTTTTTTTATGTTTGCAATTTAAAACGTTCTTGTTTGTGTTAATCACGTTCGTAATTTATGTTGGTAGCTTTAAAGCGGAAATTTAAAAATTCAGCAGAAATTAATAAAAACTTAAATGGATTAAAAGCATTATTCTAGTGCAGAAATGATAAAAAATTTGTGTGAAAGAAATCACTTTTCACTTCAAAAAAAGTTTAAAATACGCAAAATTGTAAAAACCGTTGAATTCGATTTAATATTTTATTTTAAGCTATAGCAAGCTGCCTTTCTTCTTCACGCTAAGTGCTCTTTTTGCGAAAAGTGCTATGCCCGAGCGTTTAACCGTTATCAGCGTCCTTTGGTCTGCCTAGCGATTGATATTCAAGTATTCATCGGCACATTTAGCTTTTAGAAATTGAAATTTAGTGTAATTGCCTCGCCATTACATGGACTGAGCTTTAAAATGCGCTGCTAGGTATGAAAGTCACGTCAATACCGTTAAGGCTTGCTGTTTATTTGTTGTAGCTTTTAATACTTAATTGCGATTTAGTAGTTACACCGTGATATTATGTGCATATCAGTGAAGAAAAGGTAGAGTTTAATATAATATCAGTGAAAGAAAAGGTAGAGTTTAATATAAATCACATGGCTTATGCTCGTATATATGCTTGTATATTGAGCTTGCACGCGGCGATTTGTTGTAAATTTCAAGTGGATCATTTAGTCTGCTAATTCTCTGTACTTCCATTTTGTGCAAAATGTACTTCTGAGAAAATCTCTGTTGAAATTTCTCAAGATAAAACCAGATTAAACGAGAAAATAAACTCCAGGGCAAGCTTTCAAGTTTATTAATGTGAAGGCTTTGAGCAAATAACTGAGCCTGCAGTAGTTTGAGTTGTTATTTTAGATGTCTCAGTTATTTATCCTAAGCATCTTCGCTTTATTTAAAAAAAAAGTAAACTAAAACGTAAAAAAAATCCCTTGCGTTAAATTGCAGGTTGATTTAGCGTTTATCGAGTGTCTTTTCCATCAATTCCTTCTTGATTATCATATTTTTGAAGTCAGTTGCCAAATTAAACAAAAAAATTCTTCTAGATTATTGACTGCTTAATTCCTTATGTGTTTTCAATAGCACATAAAAATGTAATTAGTCTAAAAGGTAACAACGCATAAGGTAAACTGCCGCCAGACATGTCAAGTGGTAAAACGCTCTCGACTTGTCTGTCAAACGAAAATTTTCAAAAAGCGATAGAAGAGCATTTTTTCTTTTGAAATGAATCCACTTTTACTTGGCCACTCTGTAATAGCATGCTGCTTTAACTTAGTACTTCTTCGATTCCGACGGCGCCTTTCTTGATATGTCGAAATGGCATGCACATGATGAAAATGAAAAAAGAACAAGAAAAAACATTAACTTCGGGTACACTGAAGCTATAATACCGTTCACAGTGCATTACTAATAAACTAAGAAGATTTAAAAAGTTTTTTTTTTACCTTGTTTTGACCGGTCAGTTTGTATGACAAAAAATAGTAATACGAGTACCTTTTAATCTAAACTTTGCGCGAAAAACCATTGACGCTAATAATTAATTGGAGCTTGATGATTAAAGTGAGAGATCTTACTGGCATCGTTGGAATATCGAAAGGATCAATGAAAACCAGCTGTTTGGGCGTCGAAAGCATGATTGGTTCCAAAATCAGGCGATGAAACAAAGTTTTCTGACTTCCAGGATGGACCTATGCTTATGACCCGGAAACAGACGATTAATCGGCTAAATATCGTGTCAAAGGTGAGCCGAAGCCGAAAAAACCACGTAAAATTAGGTCAGATATGAAGGTTATGTTGACAGTATTCTTCGATTATCGAGGTGTGATGTGTGGTGCACACTGAATTCGGCATGAGTGTATTGGGGTCAAAATAGTTAATTGTGAGGGAGACGATTTAGATTTTGAAGAGTAAATGAAGAATTTTAAAATTGTGAACAAAGTCTTGCTATTTATTGCTTATAGTGGTATGCTATGGCAGTCCGATTAGAACAATATGTTAAGAATTTGTAGTTCTTAGGCTTTAGTGTTTCGACAAATGAGCTGCTTATTAGGGAGAAAAGAACAAAATTTCAGTTTCATATCTCAAAAATTGACTAGTTCGCGTATATGCAGACGAAAATTTCTTATATCTTCCGAATATATTTTGTTTTGTGTGATTTCCACATCGAATTAGACAAAGTTTCGCTGTTCCTTATAATCTAAGCATTACCTTCATTATTTTGAAATTATAAGGAAAAAATGCCCTTAAACAGTGAAACAAATACGCAGCTAGTTAACTTAATGTTAACATTTAAATGCTTATTACTATTTCAAAGAAATTTTTAATTTGTCAACATTCTCTGTATATGTAGATACCCACTCAAATTGTTTGAGAGCATTTCTAAGGAAAAATGTAATTTTTGCAGAGTGATTTGCATTAATATCATTCCAGTCTCGCTGAACAATTTTCATTTTCTCTTTTGATTAACGAAGAGTCAAAATATCATGCCATTTGTGAAATCACAATTATGCTTGGTAAAAATGTCAGATATGAAGAAATACGCTAGTAATATTGGCTATTAAATATCGCAGTTAGGCGTGCTTGAACACTAATTCGCAGTTTTATTGTAAAATGTATGCCTGCTGCGTTTATTGGCTCATTTTCGGTCGTATAGCTGTCTTCGATTCGCCATTTCGCTGCTCGCTATATATGGCTACTGCTATCTTGTCAAAGAATTACATAAGAAAGTAACAACAAAGATATCGAGTTATCGAAAGTCGAGTTGAATGCGACGCAAGAGAGTTCATTAAAGTGGTATAAACGCTATCTTCAATTTCCCCAATTTTAGGTTTAGTATGTTTTAGATCAGTTTTACTATTCTGTCAAATATTTGAAAATAAATTTATTTCAAGTAACTTTCATAGCTTCAATTGTCAGCGTAAAATCCATTTAATTGAAAAGCTAAATATTTTCCTTAGAAATAATTAAAATGTAAATTAAGTCTTACAGTCTTACAGCTCTTGATAAAGTTACAATATAAACTAGTTTTTTTGCACCAAATATAAATCATAAGCTTTAAAAACTGTCCAAAGGCTTTTATGCTAAGGTGTGAAGGACAGTTTCATTACCAGAAATTTGCGACAGCTTCCCTGTTGCGCTTGAATTTCCGCAGTATTATAAAATGTAAATTTTATATAAGTGTTGATACCTAAATATTAGCATAAGTACAATTTTATTAATGCACGAAAAGCATTTTTATGTTGGAGACGCTATAGGCCCGCGCGCTTAAGCACTCCAAATACCTTAATAAAAGGAAGCTAAGGAAAATACTCGTATTAGGAGCAAAGGTGTGCGTGTATAAGTGGCTTTAAAATTTTAAATATAAATATAAATACCTTCATTAAATATATACATATATCTGTATATATATATATACATATATCTAACTGCGAGCCTACAAAAGTACATGCTATATGTGCGTGTTCCAAACTTTCCCCAAAAATACTCAAGTTTATGCAAAATGGCAGAAGATTTTCGAAAAGGGAAACGGAAAGCGTACAACCAACGAAATCCGCACAGGAAACGGCAGCTAGTTTCGTTCAAAGCTACAAATGCGCCGCCAGATAGTGAAGACATGATATTTCAGTTAGAAATTTTCAACAAATAATGCCGATGGAATACAAAAGGATATGGAAAGTGGATAGCAGAAAGAAAAATATGTACAAAACGCTAAGATAAGCGTGGTTCTATTGAAATATGTCGGAAGGAAGGAAAGGGCTAAAGTTGAAGTAAAGTAGCGTGCAAAATAAAAAAACAAAAAGTTAATCGTAAATGGGAATTTAATAGCATCAACGCCATTGAACACTCGTACAACAGCTGCGCCGTCACACATGTTTGTTCTATACAAGATTGTGTGAGTGCCAAAAAAAAACAACAAACAAGAATAGAAATAAGCATACATACACCCTTTATAAATAATGAATAATTGATTGCACTTAAGCAGCGAAGGTGTAATTCACTTACACTCACGATTATAAATATACAAATGTACACTCATCTGCATGTTTGTGCAATTGCTGAAGCTGTCTGCAAACTTTCTGTCATTGATAACATTTCCATTTCACTCTGAGGAGATTATTAGGTTTTCGGATTATTTATTATTATTTTTTGCGATTTGTTGCTTTTTCCTACTCTCGCTGATATGATGGATGTGTTTCAAATGTTAGACTTTCACAGCCACCTTAGGCAAATGCTAATAAGAGATTACGTTTTGGAAATGATATATGAACTCCTACACGCTAGCACACATAGGCACTTAGTAATAGAAGGATTTTTAGGTCTCACCTACTCACATTTGGGTGGAAGCGTGC
Source organism: Bactrocera zonata (assembly GCA_037783105.1). NCBI lineage: Eukaryota > Metazoa > Arthropoda > Insecta > Diptera > Tephritidae > Bactrocera > Bactrocera zonata. Next base: position 156,391 of record JBAWJQ010000541.1, read on the forward strand.
ATGTCACTTGTTCATCGTCAAGAAATAATAAAACAATTGCAGCAGCCGCACACACGCGTTCACACTTCAGTGGCTGGCGCCTTGTCCTTTGATTAATGTCTGCGATACGCAATTTTAATAAATATGAATTATGTTTTGATAAATATAATTGCTTTGCTGTCAAAGAAAAGGGGTTGTTTTTGTTATTTTTTATTGTAATTCCTCATGATTCATACTAATTACGGAAGGCATGTTAATGCTGGGATATGGGATGTGATGTGCATTGCTTATGCAGGGAAATTTGTTAATAAGCATATTAGCAAAAATCTGGCTTATTTCAAATGTAACAATTCGATTTTACGCTTTTCTTTCTTTTGATGGTAGTTTGTTTGTAAGCGCTTTCCTTTAGCCTTAGATATTATATTTTCCAATAATTTTACAAAGACCACCTTCCACTGTACCGAATCAGCATTATATTCAATAGCCGTGTTCGTTACGCCATTTCGCTGCTCGCTTCTACTCTCTTGCCAAAAAATTACATGTAAAAGTAATTCGAGCTGAATTGGACGTAAGAGAGTATGCGGATACCTCAATAAAGTGGTATAAACGCTATCTTAAATCCATCTATCTGTCATCTCCAATGCTGTTGTGAGTGGTTCAAATGACAAATGAAAATTTTTACTTTCCTTTATCTTGTATTTTTTAACCTTAAGATTTAAAATCAACTAAAACAAGTTATAGAGAACCAAAATAAAGAGAAAAAAGATATTCTCTATTCAGAAAGAATTATGACACTGCGGCAAAAGACATGTTAACTGAGGGTTACACCAGTGCTGAGTGCTGCTCGTTTGTTTAAGCATTTGCTATAGTTTGTTCGATTCGCTGTAGTGAGGTCCGTATGCTCCCAGTTAAGGAGGATTATTAAGTCTTCTCCGAGTAGTTTCTGCTGCAGTGCTTTCGCAGAAACCATCCCTGCAGTCACCTGCTTGTAGCGGAACTGCCTCCTAGGAGTATCAAGAGGTTCTTCCTCAACTACGTCGACGACATAAAACAATACGTCGACTAGATTTCGGATGCAACAAACTTCAGACATATACTGACCGCCATTCACAGTGGAACCATTAACACTCTCATCGACTCCCTCTCAGTGAATGGCGTACTTGGAGTCAAACCACCACCAATTCCGGACGAAGAGCATCCGGAATGACCTTGCGCTGTTGGATACTCCAGCAGGTTAAACTCCTACTTATCCAGAATCCACTCTGACATATCAAACATATGCCTAGCGTGCAACGAGTCGCCGCATGACACTAACTACCACTTTGCATACCCTGCTAACCTTATCAATCTGACACTTCTCTCCCTATGCTCCGTCTTCGTCGAAACAGTACGTTTCCTGGGCATACCGTTGGATGACCTCGATAGCACCTTAAATAACCCTTATCATTCTAACAGGGATTAGGTATCCGTTACAAGAACAACAACCCTATATAATAAGCATGACGAGCTAAGCCGATTTTGCCATGTTCTTCTGTCTGTTCCTTTGTCTGTATATGTGGGTATATGGTGCTTGAACTAGTCCTTCAGATTTTGAGATATCGATCTGAAATTTATCACATGTTTTATTATCCCCAAGGAGCTGCTCATTTGTCACAGACGCTGATATCGGATCACGAATCAAGTGCTTTCTTGGAAAAGTTTTTCATTTAACGAAATATTTTCATGGAATTTGGTATGGATTATTATCCAAGACAATCACTAGTGCAATCTCCGAAGAAATTATAGACAATAATCTAATCTCCGAAGATGATCAGAATGGTTACTCTTTTTTATATGTATGTTCCCTATCGAGTATTATCTGCTAATTATTTGAAAGAGTCACTACAAAGTTTCGATATTTTGAATTCTCTGTCATTCTCTCTGTTTCTCGGCTGCTAGGCCTCACGGTTAAAGCAATTCTTTTTTATTTCTCTACCGAAAATTGTATGCATTTTCGAAGCAATTGAGCAAAATCGGAAATACAAACAAGTTGAGTGCAGTTTCGTTTTCTATATTTGTTTCGTTTATGTTGTTTTAGTCTTTTTCTTCTAGTTTTGTGTTTTTGTTTTTTTTTCGTGGTTTTGTTTTTAGTTTAGTTTCTGGTTTGTTATTTTCTGTTGTTTGATACAATTTAATCTCCATTATTTTTTGTTTTGCTTCCTGTATATAATGTAGTGTAAGCAGTTTGCTTCCTATATACTTACATACATACATACTTATGTATATTCAATAGCCATTTCCGTTTTGCTCTTGTTACCTCTCAATTCCACACCAGCTATTGCTTTTGGAAATATTTCATTTTGTATTTAATCTCTGCTCAGTTGTTTACTATATATTCTCTAATTAAATTTTTGCTTTGGCTTTGATTTCGAAATCGCTAAATTCTGTAAAAACCCTTAAGGGAACTAATTTAATTTTCGTTTCTGCATTTCTTACAGAACACGCATGCTTACAAAATTTATTTATACGAAATAAAGATTGAAAAATAAATAAATAAAAAACCAAATAAACATAAATATAAATCAATAAACTATTTAAACTAAAAAAGAAACATTTCTAATGGGAACTTGTGATGCTAAAACCAAATAAAATGCAAAACTCTAAATAAAACAAACTAAAGAAAAATGTTTTAAACAACAAAATGTATTAATAAAGTAGCGCACAAAACCAATTTCAATTACTAAACTAAACTAAAACCAAAAACAGCAACAAACACATACAATAAGTATAATAAGTTGTAGAGAACATGTACATTTGTACGGTGATAAAAAAGTCTACACTCGTAAAATTAACCAAATAACACACATTCCCAAAGATTTGCAAATGTAAGATGAGAACAAATCCTCTGAGGACAATTGTATAAGTAAAGTGTGCCAAAATCGATTTATACCCAGTACTCGCTTCTCGGTTTGTGTAGATATTCATTCGTATTCATGAATGCCGTTCATTTGGAACCGATAGTGCTCCTTTCAATTGTTGTATTATTAGGTGTAGTTATTGTTGTTATTGATTAATATACATAAGTATATACACTTATTTAAGATAACCACAAAAAAAAAAAAAAGAAACAAAAAAGCCCAGAAAACCAAAAGCGAAAACCGAAAACATCAATTTATACATTCACATACAAAACACACACTCGTACACACGATAAGATTAGCGCCCAATAATAAGAAATCGCAAAGGCCTAACTGAGCGAGAGGGATTGCGACACGACGTCAACGAGGACGAACGAGGCAAAGCCGGGCTGACAGCAGGGCAGCCGCAAGCTGACTTCAACCGTAAAAAGTGGGTTGATTCGTGTGCGAAATTGAGTTGAATGCGAAAGCTCCTTACTTGCTCTACTATATGCACGGAAATAAATATTATAAGGCGAAAGAAAAACAGCTGAAGTAAAATAAAAACAAGTCACACGAAAAGAGGATTACGCTAATCCATTGGTGATGATGTTGACGTGTACAACGCCTACACGGAGCAACAGTGTAACCGCCCTCGAGCAGCAGCCAACCTTTCTGGCGCTAAAACAATACCAAGAGCAGCAGCAACAGCAACAGTTAACGTCGCCGCAATAGCAACAGGAGTTCGATCAGCTAAGAGTTTTTCGCGCGGAGTTCGTCGCTCGCCGCATACACAGTGCCCACAGTGCCAAGCGTTGGAAGGTGGTCGCAAACACAATCGCTTGGCAGTTAGTAGAATTGACAGCTGATAGGTCGTTGACAAAGCCGACTAAGCGAGGGACGGTGAGGTGATTACGAACAACGAACCAAGTGCAGCGGTGCTCGTCTCGTCCGGAAAGCTCATACACTGTAACACCGGTGGTATTGGCCGTGACGGCTGAAAGTGTGCAACAAGGACGTGACGTGACGTCGTTATCGTTATAAAGACGGACGTGTGTGTGTGTGTGCTGTGCGCGTACGAACAAATTGCGCCGTTCGGTACTAAATAAACATTTACTCGAGGCAATCATCTCCACCGCCACCGCACAGACTACAATGCTCTGGTAGCCAAGATAGTTTTGCCGTGGATCACTATTGCGGCAGCAGCAGCGGTGATACGCCACACGCAGTGAATAGTGTACTTGGAGTTGGTGGGTCGGCTGGTATAAGTGGCTCAGGCAGCGGTGTTAGTGGCGGAGTCGGCGGTGTTTGCAGTCAATGCTCATCAACGGCGGCAGCGGCGTCGGCAGCAGCTGCGGCTGTAGCTGCAGCGGGGACAACATCGTGCGGTGGCGGTGGCAGCGGCGTTGGCGGCAACAGCAACAACAACATCAACCACAACAACAGCGGAGTTGGTGGTATCGGCGGCGGCGCGACGAGTGCAGTTGGCGCTTGTTATTGCAGCAACACGATGTGTCATCATGTATCCGGTGGCATGCCGATGGGCGTACCACCACCACCACAACCGCCACATGCGATGATGTCCGGTGGCGGCGGCGTCGGTGGCATCGGCGTCGGCGGCGATATGCGCAATCCATTGCACAGCAGCAGCAGCTTACTGGGCTCACATTTGTCGCTTGCCGGAATGAGCATAGGCGGTGGCGGCGGCGGCGGTGTTGGTCTCTACGGTTGTGATACGATCATCTCAGGTCCCAGTCATTGTCGCAGTTTAAGCGGTTTGAGTAGTCTGAGTATCGGACCGCCAGCACCACCAGTGCCGCCTCCACCCCTCTTCAATCCATGTAGTTCAAATAGTTTTAATTCGATACAATCGATGCAGGGGCCAAGCTCCTCACGCTGGGGACCGCGTACATCATGCCCGATACACAGTCCGTTTCGTGTGCGCGCACCCAACGGTTCAATATGCTCTGGACATCAGGTAATTTCATACTAAATGGTTGTTGTACTCCTAGTTAAGCAATATGCATATACTCGTCTATATATATTCCCATACCAAATCACACAATCAACCTCAAGCGGTTGCCTCTGTGTCTGTGTGCGTGTTTTTGATTACTGTAAGTGAAATTGCTTGATATTTGAGTAAAATGGCGGTTACCAATGCGAAACCGAAACGAAAAAGGCTTGGCGTCTGTGGTATGTGGGTGCGTTTGGTTGTTTTGTGTGTGATTTATGTGAAAGGCCGCCTGTCTCTGTATGAATTTACCGCAAAAACACACGTCCACATACAAATGCATACTATGTATTAATATAAAATATTTGCCATACACGTGCACGCATGTACTTAGTTACATACAAACGTTTGTGATGTTTCTGACATTTCTCAAATGTGTAAATATGTTGAATTAAACACTTGTGTTGCTTTCAGTTGAGTTTGTTTAGTAGTCAAATATAGGAAAGCAAACAACGTAACAAAGAAACCAATATGTAGTCAAATATGTCTACTTCTAACTACAATTTTTTTTTGTTCATACAATATGTGAAATATGTGAGAAAAGCAGATTCTTGCCATCACCTTTTAACCACTTAGCATAAACCAAATGTGTTGTATCAAACGCCATAGTGCGCCACGTACCACGTACCAAATATAATCTAACGCCGCCCACATGTCACATGTGACGTGTATGCGGGCTGTGGTCGGCAGTAAATTGAAGTGAATGCATATGTATATATGCCAATTTGTTTGTATGTATGTATATTTGCGCAATTATTAGGGATGTGTCGGGTAATGTGCCAGCAATGTCTACGTTTTTAAAGTGAGTTGCATTTTTCTAGGATTCAACGCAGGAAATCAAGTATTTTCTATTTTTTTTTTTGTTCCAGGAAATGCGACTGCCTGACCAAAAACGAATAAATTTTTGTGCCACTTTGGTTGATTGTTTCGAATTTATTTTAAATGGTATAAATTAAATTTGGGTATGTGAGTAGCTTAAGACATAGGCAAGTCTTTAAAGAAAACTCTCTAAAAGTTTCAGGTCAATCGGGCAATTAAATTTCAAGAAAAACGCTCTTAAAGTTTCAGTTCCGGCCGAACTAATTTGGAAATCTACGAAATCTTGAGAAATCCTTTTGTAGACATATTCTTGAACAGTTAAATTTAAAAAAAAAAAAACATCAAATTTTTTCAAATCGGACCACTTTAGCATATATCTGCCATATTACCTCACCGGCTAATTTCAAGATAATCTGTTTTATATCCTTTTATGCCATAAGAAATGCAACTGTGAAATGTATTAAAGCTTCCGCTTGTTGGAAGGGTTCTTTGACTTCTGAAAATTTTATTCTAAATTTTTTAAATGGCAAAAATTGGATGACCAAGCAATATGGCGTGCTCTGTACTCTTATGCTAATGAAGTTTTTGCTATCGAAATGTATAGTGCCCCTTGATTTTGACATTGAGTAGCATACTTTGCATTAAAAAGTATTTACTTCGGTGTTGATAAACTTAAAAAAAATTAAAAAAATAATAATAATTTCTCAAACCGAAATTGATCAAATCGATCTACCTGCATATGTCCAACGACCCCTATATTTAAAAATTCAAACCCAACATGATGATGATGATTTGATCCAACTTCTTGTGATAGAAGACAATTCAACCTGGTTTTTTTAATTAAATAAGGGCTCTTTCGTTGACATAAGGTATCAAAAAATATTTTCTTTTTCTTTTCTTACTTGCTTAGTATTTACTTAGGCCAGGGTAGACAATTATTGAAAGCGAAAAATATCATAGTTGGCTGAAAGCAATTGAAAACGCAAAATAAAATAATAAAAATGAACTGAAAAATAATTTAATAAGTGACTGTACAAGATAAAAATAAAAAAAAATCCAAAAACGTGGTTGTTTCAAATCAATACTCAAAAAGGTGTAAAACCAAAAGTTGTAGTGAGTTTCATTATTTACAATTTTGCCATATTTTTCTTTTCCTATAAAACTTGTAGTCTTGCCGGACTTCGAGAAAAGCCATTTTTAACTCTTAAAAATTCAATTATGTCCCTCTTCTTTCTCTTCCCAACCTCAGTTTGGCCGTTACTCTGTTATTTTATCTCTCATTTTGAAGGCGTTTCAACCTACTAAGAATTTCTTGCACTTTTTATCATTTTCAAAGGTGCTCTAATCAGAGAAATTATTAAATAGCGGTAAATTGAAGGTTTTATTTCCGACGAAGTTTTCAATATTTTCTCACACCAATAAGAAATAAAAATCAGTAGTAATACCAAAGCAATAACAAATACGCTGCCAACATCCAGCCGCTTGATTTCAAGCAGCAATAATTTGGCTTAAAAATATTTACAATTTGGCAAAAAGAAACAACGCAGATCTACGATACATCCCTAAAGAATTCACTGCCGTTCTACAGGGCTTATTAAATTCCACGGTGCAGCAAGCTTAAGCTTTTTTACGCAAATACACATACAACAACAGCATACATTTAGGCGCATAAATCCTTTTGTTTTGGCATGTAGCTGCGAATATGTGTATGTAGTGTAAATTGGTACGTGGTATACGTGCCCGTCTTGTGCGAAAATAGTTTATACGATGTTTACACACTTTATGCTGATGCCTTTATATCCGACTATTTTAACATGTGCTTTTCTTTGTCTCCGCTCTTCTATTTCTTTCAGGTAAGCAAATAAAAAGTAAATCCACGCTCATCACCGCATCGCTTGCTATAGCGTCAACCGTAGTCTAAAGTAACATAGCAGCGCCGGGAAAGCTTAAAATGTGTCAACGACATGTAAGATTATTTTCGCTCTAGAATCAACTGCTCAACCAAACAAACTAACCGCAAAAAATCTCCCATAGCAGAATATGTCATATACATATGTACATATATGCGTATATATATGTATAAATATGTTTAATATGCATGTAGTGTAATTGGTTGGTGTCAAAAGACCTCGCATACTGCTATATACATATATAAATACATTTATGTACATACGTATAGTCGGTATTTATATCTGCATTTAAGCATGTATGAGAGTAGTATGGCGTCATACGTGGTTACTATTGCTCATTGCGGGTCATTTTCATATACAACAACAACAATAACAGCACTAGAACCACGTAATGCCCGATGTTAAGTTATCGCAACGACAAAGGACATCGACAGCGCCACCGAAAGGCCACATTTGTAGCCAACAATTGTGCATATATGTATGTTTGGGTGTGTGTGTGTGTGTGTTGTACAGGGTAGCGGTGAGTGCGCGTGTATTGTGCCACAGATTTCCGAATTATAAAGACTTGAATTCACATGATTGCCTGTCATCATTGCAGATAATTGTATGGAACTATTTGTTTGTACACACACACACACACACACACACCAAATATAAATAAATGTGTGTAGTAAAGCATATGCTTTCAATCATCATATATGTGTATGTATATATAAATATGGGCATACCGGTGCAAATAGTTTGAAAAGCATGTGCAGGAATTTTCAAAGTTTATAGCTGTGCGGTCGTGGCAGCTGTCGGTTTCATCGCCAGCACCGCAGCTTTGACCGTCATTACTGCAATGCCTTGCTTAATAGTTAACGTATATACACGTATATACCATATATGTAGGTTGCCAGTTATTATTATAAACGCTTCCATATACAGTGGTAGACATTCGTATAAGCGCACACATTTGTTTTGGGTTTTTAATAAATAAAAGCTTTAATTGTTGCATTTAAATATTGAAAGTTATTCATTTTATTGTCTTACATATTGTTCATTTCAAATTTTTATCAACTAAACAGTAATTAGTAAAAACTTAACATAATTTTAAAGAAATTTGGATTTTTTAGGAGACATTCGTTTAAGCGCACTCCACATCTTATGGAAAATAAAATAAAACTCGATACTTTAACTTAATCTTAGTACTTGGTATGGCCACCCCGGTTTTCAATAACAGCAAAAATTCGACTTGGCATAGACTCTACAAGATTTTTGAGCAAATCTCCGCTCAAATCAAGCCAACATTGCTGAATTGAAGTTTTAAGCTCATTGACGTTGCTGTATTGACGCCCATTGCCGTAAACTTTCCCTGCCATTACTCCCCAAAGATTTTCTATGGGGTTACAATCCGGACTGCATGCCGGCCAATCAAGTAAAGGCACTTCTTGGCTCTCCAACCACGCCTTTGTTTGCCGAGAAGCATGTATCGAGGCATTGTCCTGTTGGAATACATATTCGATTTCCGTTGCTTGCCTTACAAATGGAATGAGGTTTTGTTGGAGTAGATCTATGTACGCTGTGGAGTTCATGCGGCATGATATGGGTACCAGGTTAAGCCTAGAATCATAGCAAAATGCTCCCCAAACCATTACGCTCCCGCCTCCGAAATTTCGCTTCGATCGCACCACATTTTCTTTGGTTAGATCGTGCCAGAAACAACTGTAGCAATCTGGTCCGTCTAAATTGAATTTTTTCTCATCCGAAAAAATAACCCTCTGCCATTCCTTTTTCCAGAACATGTATTTTTTGGCAAATCTTAACCGTTCTTGCTTGTGCTGTGTTGTTAAACGTGGTTTGTTCTTCAATTTCGTCCATTTAACGTTCGGGGAAGTGTTGAGCACCCTCGCGATTTGACGAGGTGTTACGTCGATCTCTAATTTTGCTTTAATTTGGCTGCAATTTAGTTTATTTTTTGTTGCTTCATGGAGTATTTGCCTTTTTTGACGGAGTGTCAGTTTTTGGTTACCCTTTGTTGGCGGTTTTATTCCATACTTACTGCCTTTTTTTTTTTAAATTACGAATAACGTTCTCAGACCTCCCTATTCTCCTTGCAATTGCACGATTTGAGTACTTCTCTTCCTTTAACAATTTAACTAACACCCGTTCTTCTTGCGTCAAATAAGATCCTTTAGGCATGATCTAAATTATCAATAAAATACATGAAAATACAAAATTTTACACTAAAAAGTCCACTTTACCTTTTATTTATTATTTACCGTCTAATGAAAAGCAAAAAAATTTTACGCTGCAGCTCCTCTTTTAAAAAATCTGTATTTTTCTAACATGCGCTTATACGAATGTCCGAGTTACTACTGCGTTGCTTCTTTTATTGTGATTTGCTTACTTAAATAAGTACCGTTACATGCCGACTTACTGGCGCCAGTCATTGGTGTACATTATAGCATTACAGTAATTGACATATCAAAATCTTTTTTTTGAAATAATCTGCTTTAAATATGCTTTTTCGAAAAATTTCATTGTGCGCTTATACGAATGTCTACCACTGTATCCACACACACGTGGCTGAGTTTGGGTCTTTACATAGTTGGCCAACTAAATACAATATATGATTTACTACTGTCAACTTCTAAGTCATTCTCAAGTGAAAAGCACACATTATCAATGGCTAAAAATATACGTATGTATGTATGTAGGCATGTGTTTGTGTATTGCTTTGTGGCTTTGTGTCTAAATGACCTTAACTCTGGCATTATCGTACATCATTGTGACATTCGACCGCAAATTGAATGTGACTAATGCAATTAGTTACAATTTTTCCGCTTGATTGTTTTACTCGAGAACTTTTGGCATGACTTGTAATGGATTTCCACGAATGTATTATGCAGTGGCTGTTTAGAACTGTAGGTGAAGTTTCTTGCTCATTAACAAACCTTATTAAATTTATCTGCGTTAATTGTTGAAAACTTTTGCACATAATTCTGCAGCTAACACATTCTATACGTGGGTATAGCGTGCAGTTTTGTGGTTATGCCACCATAAATAAACTTTGGTAGAAAAATTTTAGAAATTGTAAATGCTGTTGAATTATTGAGTGATAAAATACTATATATTCATAATAATACTCGTTCCAACTGAAGCAAAGTTGGTGCATTTGATTTGCTGCTTAATGGCATACTTTTTTTTGCAGTTTAGAAGGGTTTAAAGCAGAATTTTAGGTAAAATGTAACGTATGTATTATAAAATGGAATTAATATTTTTTCTATTCATTTTTTATTCGTTATTTAATAACATGTATTATTTATTAAAAGAATACAGGGAAAACTTAGAAAATAAAAAAGCTAAAAATTTCAAATATTAGCAGTTGCTGAAGTTGGGAGTCTTAAGAATTGACACATAACCATATCCACGATTTCAATTCTCTTAGCAATCTAAACCCAAAAAATTAAATATTGATCTAGAATAATGTCGCGAAGTCTGGTACTACAGAAAAGTTATAAATATATTTTTTTTAGAAGAAATGCGATTACCTTATCAAAAACAAAACAAAAAAAATTATACCACTTTGTTTTGACTGTTTCGAATTTTTCTAAAATAGTAAACATTTAAATTTGGGTATATTGGTAATTCCAGACATGTAAACAACTCCATACAGAATACTCTATACTCAGCTAAATCGGTTAAGTAGAACCTGAGAAATCCTTGCAATAGTTTTGAAAAAGAAAATTAAATTTTGAAAATTTAAGAAAAAATTAATTTTTTTTTTATTTAGAATGTCCCCTTAATAGAACGGTAGAATTGATCTATTTGCTTCCAAACATATTTTTTAATCGAAAAAGGGATTTTAAAAGACTAAACGTTTCTGAATTATTTATTTTTTTTCATGTTTCAATTATCTGCTGAAAGAAACTTTTTTTTTCCACAAATATTTTACTTTTAAGGAACATTCCGATTTTATGCAGGTCAATAATTGTCAGCTCGGAGACGTTCCAACAAAATATTTAGGGAAATATTTCATATCGATATGGATATTATCGCATCAAAGGATGCAAAGCTGGAAAAGGTTTTTATAATTTTGTCAGAAATTTCGGATAATCAAGTTGTTAACTATTCCATTTCGTAAGTGAAATATTTTGGGCTTAGCTACCCAAACCTCAACGGAATTGCTATTTTATTTGTTCCTTACGCTATTCACCAGGTGTGCTTAATTGTTTAATTTCTTTTTATTATGTTGAAAAACTTGCCTCTGAAGTGTGATACACTTTTGAGCTGTATTCATTGCTTACTTTGTCTTTTGCCGCCGCTCAGGTTAGTCGTGTTATTATGAGCTTGGCGATTTTTGTTCACACTTCGTCTCTTGTTCGTGAATTCTTGCCAACAAATAATACTTTGACGATGCTACAGCCTCCATATTCAGGCTAAATATGGCTTCGTGTGACTTTACCAAAAATAAAGAGAATTCCTTTAAGATTCTTCGTCTTACAAAATAGCTGAAAGAGCTAAACCTATCCCAAAAATCGAGTTGGAGCAGTGCTTTGACGATTGAAAAAGGGGCAGGCATATCTGCATAATATTGAATATGGATTTTTTTGAAGGTGACAACATTAATGTAGACGAATTAATAATTTTTTTTAAAGAGAAAATTTTCGTTTTTTTCTGAAAACATCTCGTACTACTTATATTTTGTTTTGTGTTGATTACCTTCGATAGTTGTAGCTTTCAAAGCCAGTCCGGCACTGCTTTTCATCCTACCTACAATTACCTAGCAATTTCTCAATTAATATTCTTCTCCGAAGTAATTATACCATGAGAGACTAGAATCTCATCCAAAAGCCTTGGAAACAAAAAGACTGGTTTTACAACAAGCTATCAGGTTATCTCGTGGTTCTAACTGCTTAACTCGTAACTTTTTTTTTAAGTATAAACATTACATGGAGTGAAAAATACAATATATTCCTGCGCAATGGCAGCCAAAATGCCTATGAAACTTTAAAGCCAGTTCTTGAATGATAAATTTATAATTTTTTTATAGCTCCCGCTATACACAGCTTAAGATTTCATTCATTATTTTGCAATATATTACGGAGCTGGCACATATATTCCATTTTATCTTGGCTAATTATGCTCGTATATATGCCAAATGCTCACTTTCCATCCAAGTACTGCACTGCCTACTGCCATAATTGCACATTCCTAACATTACAGAGTCAATTCTTTAGCAATTAACACACTATCGTAATTATCTGCTCGTGCATTTATGCCGTTTTTATGCACATTGTCACAATTACACATATATCTAAATGAGTGAGTGCGCAGCCAGAGACTGGCTTATTAATGCGCGCTAAATAATGCATATAAGTTTTATTGAAGCTCAGTGGCAAGTCGACCAAGTGACACATGAAAAACGGCATATTTACATACTTAAATGCATCAACACGCTAACACTACTAGACACTCGTTGTTGTTTGTTGGCTAATCGTTCGCTGTGAAAATTGTTTAATTAGGCTGTGTCATTTTAAGGACATGCTCGCTGTGTAACATATTTGTAAGCCCAACGGCCGTCTGTCTGACTTTGTCATCTTCTTTGTCGCCAACAACGCTTACATCTATGGGCCAAGGACAACGCTATGTACACATTTTTATGCATATATGTACGAGTATGTGAGTGTGTAGAAATGTGAAAATGTGTAGTTTATTAAGTAGTTGAAAGTAGCTCATTTCAAAACATGTTCGCTCCAACACAGCTTCAAGCTTATTCATCCACATAGCATATGCATGCGAGTAAAGGAGTTAAAGTGGCAAAAATCACACATGTGTCACACAAACAGACACTCGTGCGCTGGCATATCAGAGCACTTTCATTGGCATGAGCTCCAGAAGTTGAGCACAAACAAAAGCCAGTTAGCTGACATCGCCACTGTCAGTTGGAGCAGCAGAGCAGCTCTGGCACAGCGTTAAGAAGAAGCAATGATTGACGGAGTCAGCGTCAATGCTGACATCTATGTGGCAAGAGAAGAGATGATGGCTACATAATAACATAAAGGTGGCTCTTTTTCTTTGTGAAATATTTGTTTTGTAAAAAAAGGAAAGAAAAAAATCACAAAGATGCTTCATTTAAAAAAAAGTGTTAATGCAAAAGTGTATTTATTTCGTTTCCTTACGAACTCAATATAAAATTTGTTTGTAGTTTTCTTAACCAAACCAATATTTGTCTACAAAGTTTAGACTTTAACGTTATATTGGGCAGTCGAAAAAGTCTTTTCGTATTTCTAATCAAACTTAAACATATTTTTTTTATATATGTATATAATGAACTTTTCTGATTTCTCGGCGACAAGTAATTTTCACAGGTAACTCCATTAAGGGAGTTCTGCATTGACCGAAACAAATGGTAGTCCGATAGTGCAAGGTCAGGGCTTTATGGTGGATGCATCAAAACTTCTCAACCAAGCTCTCCCAGCTTTGGTCGAGTAATCAAAGATGTGTGTGGTCTAGCGTTGTCCTGATGGAAGACCAAGCTCTTTCTGTTGACCGTTTTTTTCGATTGCTTGATTCAATCTAATCAGTTGTTGACTGTAAAATGTAGAATTAATCGTTCGACCGGGCTGGAGCAGCTCATAAGGGATAATTCCTTTCCAATCCCACAAACACCCAAAGTAACCTTTTGAGGCGTCAATCCTGGCTTTGCAACCATTTTTTGAGCTTCACCATGCTCTGAACATGATCCTTTTCCCACAATATTGTCGACTTTTCGTCTCTGTTACCATTCGCTTCAGAAATGGTTCAATTTCATTTCGTTACAGCAAAGATTCGCAGATGTTAATTCGGTCCATTATATCTTTCACCCACAATTCGTGTGGTACTCAAACACCGAGCTCCTTTTTGTAGCTAGGCTTTTCTAAATGGTTCAAAATCGTTTGATTATGAATGTTAAGTTCCTTAGCGAAGTCATGGCTGCTTCTGTGACGGTCCTGGTCAATCTTTTAATCTATCTATAATTTCATCGAATTTTTCAACGATAGGTCGACCAGAGCGAAGTGCATTTTTCCAGAACGGAAGCGAGCGAACCATTGTTGTGCGACACGAACTGATACAGCATCGTCTCTGTAAACTTCACATATTTCATTAGTGGCTTGCGTGGCATTCTTCCCTATTTTATACCAAACTTTCAAAACATAACGAATTTTTTCATTATTTTCACTCTTTTGAGCAGCTGTAATTTTTTTGAACTTCCCCGAATTAAATTTTTTTGGTTAAGCTTTAAATCTCACCTTTCCAACACTATATGGCATGACATAATGTGATAACACGTAACACTGGAGAAATACGACTGCAACGAATCTATTGACAAAATATGAAAAGACTTTTGCCAGGAAGTTTCTAACAACGTGAAAGCGTCGATTTAGTCATGTCAGTCTGCCTGTCTGTATATAGTCTCTCAGTTATTGGGGTATTAGTCTAAAATTTTCCACACGTTCCTTTCTCTCCAAGAGACTGTATATTTGACGGAACTACAGACAAAACTTAGTAATTAAAATCAGGTCCTTATATTGAAAACCTTTTTATTTCACAATTTATCTTCATGAAAATTTTCACCGATTGTTGTCCAAGGCAAATTGTGCAGATCGGACCACTGTAGCATATAGCTGTGTAAGAAAAAAAAATAGTTTTTATTAAATTATTAAAAAAAATATAAAAAGCATATTTGCGGACAACCCTAATGCCACAAGCCATCGTCACCTCATAAGCAATGCCAAGCTGGTTGACACTTTTCACTTGTTAAAACTTGCTAATTGCTTAACACTTAAAAGGATTAGAAGAATGAAAAGTTGTCGAAAGAGCAGCTGAGAAGGGCAGCGCAGGTGGCAGACATACATTTGCGCCCACAAACACACACACACACACACGAACTCAACGAACTATGTTCATGCAAATAACAATTGAGCAAAACTGCAAGTTGCACTTGCAACATCTGACAGACAATATGCAAAAAGTCTCAAAATAATTAGTTTACTTGCTTGTAGCTTGAGTTGGTGGTGTCGCGAAAACTTGTCAACATGCAACTGCCACCGCTGCTGACAGCCTGTGCCTGCCTGGCAACATCAGCATCGTGTTACTCCTGTTGTTGTTGCTGCTACTTTTTAAGACTCTAATATATCAGGCAGCTGTCATGCTTATAAAGATTTCTTGTCGTAGTGGAAAGTACGGAAAAAGTGTGGCAAAACAAATAATAATAAACAAATAAAAGTTAAATGTAAGTGAAAATTTTTTAAAAGGATATGCGCAAACACGAAGACAAACATGCCACACACAGTGACAAAACAAACAAGAGAGCAGGGGGTGTGCGAAGGCTTTTGTTTATCAGCACGAAAGCACCGAAAGTGTACTTAAGCAGAAATTGTTGCAATTACAAGTTTACAACATAAACACACAAACATAAGCACACACACATTTATTATTAAATATCATTGCCCAAGGGCGGCAAGCACCATTTTTTATGCAACTGCTTAACTGTAGTAGAAAGCATGGGATTTTCACACTTTATGCGTGCATTGCTGTTGTCACTCTGACACAAACCTGTCAATTCGTATTGAGTGAGTGAGGTGTGACATGGCCGTCATCATGCTTTATTCCCCATTTCAGATCGGCTATCAGTTGACGGCAAATGTCTATCGCTCATCACAGCATCCGATACCGTGTAGTATATAGGTGGTACGTACCATAGTCTTCTTCCGCCCAGTCAGTGAATGAGAAAGTAAATAAGGGAATTGACCGAGCGCAAAGCAAATATAAGTGAGATATTCTACAGTTGATTGCTGGTCGATAGCTATGATGTAGGTACAAAGCTTGTAAGCAAGCGCCTTGAATTATGAATGCCACGATATCGAAGTTCGATAAGGTTTACAGGAAAACTAGGCAGGCTATCAATATTTTGTATTGTCAGAGTTTTGAACACGAAAAGGAATATATGTGCTTTAAAAATTGGTAAAATTAATTATGTCAGGTAGTTTACCAT
This sequence comes from Bactrocera zonata, assembly GCA_037783105.1. Classification (NCBI taxonomy): domain Eukaryota; kingdom Metazoa; phylum Arthropoda; class Insecta; order Diptera; family Tephritidae; genus Bactrocera; species Bactrocera zonata. The sequence goes on from JBAWJQ010000541.1 coordinate 173,005, forward strand.
TAAACGTTTATGGAAGTTAAAGAAGAATATAGAGTTCAAGGATGACAATAATTTGTTTGTTAGTTCAACGATTTTTGCTATTTCAGAGAAGCCATTAAAGCAAGAAGTATTTTCTATTTAAAAAATTACTTCATACCATTGATTTCAAATTTTTTTACATGGTTTCAAAAAAACCTTAGTAATGCATGTAAATAATCGACATTCTTTCAATACTGAGTAGGTAGCTTGGTTGGACCGCAATCCCTTTTTGGTTCAATTAACACTAGATGATATGATACACTACCGTAAGGCCTCAAATTTTGATAAGACGTTTCATCGTTCAAACTATTTTTGTACCTTCATTGAACTACTTATCTCCGTTATGCTTTTCAGAGTTTCAGTTGGTATCTGTTGGATTCCAATAGTTCGATGTCTGGTTTGTGATAGAGCTAGGCACTTACAAAGGTAGTGTAGAACCGTTTCCTTACTCCCTTCGAATTTGCAGCTGTAGCCAATATGGTGACACTTATACCATGTTCAGGCCGACACTTAATCACACGATTTCGTTTGTTGAGTGGTTTATCCCACTAATCTTATAAATTTATCAAGATTTCGCTATACAAAAATGACTGTTCCAAATCACTTCATTGAAATGGTTTGAAACTGATCCACGCTAATGTCTCTATCCGACTTTGATTTTGTGCCATCTACTTGTCAGCATTGGAAATTTGTTACATTATCACAGCTGATTTAGACACTACAAAGGAAAAAAATTTAACAAACAAATTTTTTTTAAAGCAACGAATCTAATTTCACCTGAAAATCGACTTAACAAATGAAAAAATGCATCCATTATTTCTATTATATGGAAAATATTCAAAAAAAAACCGCTTGTGTTTCAAAATACTATATGACAATCCTTTCTTTTGATAAATATTAAGCGATGTGAATTCTTGAATGACAATACAAGCTGTTTTTTAATCTTTCTAACGACAGTAAGAACGGGCTGGTTAGTGAATGTAATTAAATGTAATCTAATCTCTTTAAATTTTCGGTCTGAACATGGTATTAAAACGCAATAACTTCACTTTCAATCGATGAAATGTCATGAAATTCTCACTTGAAAATCGACATGTATGAAGATGGCGCCAGCAGGGGGCGCTAGATTCAAAAAGTCCTGTTGACTTTGGAAATCACCTTATTTACAGACAGACGGACTGTACAGTATGACTCAGCTCGTCACGTTGTTCGTTTATTTACACATATAATTTATAAACTTTTCTGGCCGGATGTTACATACATACTTCGTGGCAAACTTAATGCACCCTGTTCAGGATATAATTACAACTTTTTGTAATAGCAGTTGCAAAATTCCTTAAATTCACTCAAATTTCACAGATTACTGCTGCATATTTGCGAGCGCATCACTTCATTAAAATATTCATATAAGCAAGACTCTGACGCTCTGCTATGCTAGCCACAAATTAAGCTAAAAAATCGAATATCTCATTTCCAAGTTTCTCTATATTTTCAAATCGGATAAAATGTAGAATGCTTCACTCACTGCTACAGCCTCTGGCTGCATATACTCTGTCGAAATATGTGTGTTGTGTTGGTCCATTGTTAGATTTTGCGAAATGCGTTGCAAGCTGCATGAATGCGTGTCACTTACTTAGTTCACTGATATGGCAGCCATTGTTGTGGCATAACGTAGGGAAGGCGAGCGTTTTGAATAAATACGGGTAGAGTGAAATAGAGAGAAAAGGGAAATTGGTGTAAACATGTATTGGTCGGCAAAATGCCACTGACAACGTTGCAAATGCATATAGTATGTATGTGGTACAATATAGACGAGTTTCTGGTGGATGAGTGCGACTGAACCTTGCGGTGTTTGCGCCAACAACAGCTGACAATACTTCTATCTATTGAAGGACCTCAATGTTCCCAGGATTTAAAATTACTACCGAACACAGGAACACCACAGAATGCGCCCACATACATACATACGTATGTATGTATATACCAACTGCAACTAAGCCAGAAGCATTCAGTTTTATATAAGAATATCGCCTACAAGGAGTTGTCGCATATACATAGATGTGCATACAAACATACGTGCAACACGAAGCCAAGCGTCCAACCCGTCGTAATGAGAAAGTGTTTGAAATTGTGCTCAATTACTGGGACATAGTCATACAGCAAATGTTGTGTTTTGAGCCAATGTTAACTGTAAGACTGTGTCTTAGTGTTGCGCCAGCATACAGCGTGGGATCCCGCCTCCAACAGTTTCATAATAAATAATAACAAAAGGAAAATTATGTGTGCTATGTATGCATGTAGGTGATATTGGTTTCTAGTTTGTAATTAAATGTGCAATAACAAAAGCGGAATAAAGTCCCGTTGACTTTTACAAGTGGAATAAACTTCATGATAAAAACGTAAGACAAAGCAAAGAAACCCACAGCATAAAGAAAACAAACAAGTGTGTCTGTTAAAAATTAATTAAGTGAATGTTTCATTGTATGCATGCGCCAGAGACGCTTAAATTGCTGCAAGTGCTGGAAGAACTGGAACAACAGGGTGGAAGACAGACAGTATAAGTCTAATGAACGCGCGTATAAAGAGTATTTATTTTGCTACTAATTTGATGAATAGTAATCTCACTCATTAGACTTAGAGTTTTCAGAGCAATTATTTATCGGATTCAAAAGCATTTTCCAGTGGTTTTATTAAAACAGTCCAAGTTTTAGAAAGTTCTTCAAGGTGCTTTTGGATCACTTAGGTATTTATTGGTGAAATATGTAGGGGTTTTCCATTGTTTTATAAGCCTTTGGTCGAGCGTCTTCTCTAGTTTCTTATTTCTGTCAAATAGCTTTTAAATCAAGGGGCGAGTGTCACGCTAGCCTTTTTTTCCGTTCGCAACTCAGTCGGGTTGAAGTAACCGGAACGGACCCGGATCCAAGGACTGTCCACTCGACACCATTTCTCGAAATAACTTCAGAAATGTTGTCTGTCGCTACTACAATATAAATAACTCTAGCCTTTTACTAACTGGCCCTGATTCTCATATATAAAGGTGTTTTGCCGATTCCTCTTCTCTATTGGCGTAGGTAACGCTTACGCGGCTATAGCCGAGTTTACAACAGCGCGTCAGTCGTTCATCTTATGCGCTGTTAGGCGCCAATTGAAGATTCCAAGTATAACCAGGTCCTTCTTCACCTGGTCTTTTCAACGGAATGAAGGTCTTCATTTTCCTCTGATTCCCCCGTCGGATGCTGCGTCGAATACTCTCAGACTCGGAGTGTTTTCAACTATTCGGACGACAAAACCTAATAAAGCCGCTGTCTCTTAATTCGTGGAACTATGCCAATGGCGTCGTATATTATATCTAGTACAACTCATCGTTCCATCGTTGCCAAAACGCAAAAAACCAGAAATCTTCCGAAGAACTCTTCTCTAGAAAACTCGTAACGCCGACTCATCAGATGTTGTTCACGCCTCTGTCCCATATGAAGCAGAACGGGGATGGTCTTTGGTCTTTGTTCGTCGTGAGAGGACTTTACTTTTCAATTTCCTACTCAGTCCGATGTAGCACCTATTGGCATGAATTATTATGCGTTAGATTTCAACATTGTTGTTGGTGTTGATAGTTCCAAGTTAGAAGAAATTATCTACGATTTCGAAGTTACGACTGTCCACAGTGCCGAGGGAGCCAAGTTGTTAGTGCGACTACTGTTACTGACTGAAAATTGTACCTATTCAATTTGGGTGTATAACGTAATGCCGACAATCAAAATTTCGAAATTTAGAATTCCGACAGTCAAAATACCGACAAATCACTTTCGGCCTCCGGCCACGAACACGCCCAGGATCATAACCCTTAGTCAGTAGAATTCTCTTTCTGTGCTTCGATAGAAATAAGGGCAGACAAGCTAAAATATTTTTTATTTTTTTATTTTTTATTTTTATTTATTTTTTTTTTTTTGGTTTGTCGGTAATTTGATTTTTCGGTGTTTTGATTTGTTCGGTGTTCACTGCCGTATTAATTTTTCGGGGATACCAAATTCTGACAAAGCGGCATAAAGGCAGCTCCCCTTCGTGCTGTCAAAAGCAGCTTTCAAATCGACGAAGAGGTGATGTGTGTCGATCCTCTTTTTCAAGATTGGGAGCCCAACAAAGCACTGTCATCATTGTTGTATTTTCAAAATTTACGGAAGAATTCATTTTATCAAGTAATATATACAAAACTCTCTGCCTAATTTCACTCGCAGTATTTATACCAACAATTTGTCAAAAGATCGCAATCGCTTTATCATTCTACTATTAACAACGCCCTATTTAAATCGCACAAAATCTACCTCTTCACGTTCAAGCTCCAACATTTCATTTATAATCTTTAAACTCAATTTGGCAAGAAGCTGATAATTCTCCATACAAAGTACTATATGATAGCTTACCATATCTGGTGTTAATTTTTGGAAAAGCAAGAATATCTAACCTCATTGCGCTGCATGCATCGTTGGCAAATCAACAGCTAACCATAATCTGCAAACGTTGTTGTGCTTTAAATCCAGCTCATCTCCTAGCTAAGCATAAAATTTGAGATGTACGAGACACACACACACACAATCACATGCATAGATACAGTATCGTATGAGAGTGTATGCCATTGCCACCGTTAAAGCACACATACTCGTGCTTGTGTGTACTTTCTCACGCTATCAGCGCCGAAGTGTCGGCCGATAGGCAACGGAAATTTGAAGCCAACAACGCCAGTGCTGCAACAGCGGAAGGCTGAGGGTGTAAATTGAAATTGTGTCGACTGGGCGACGTTGATAACAAAAGTGTCAAAACTGCGATGATGCTGCAAGCGAAATGAAATACTTGGCCAATTTGCAGATAACTACCACAGCTTTCTAATTAAAATTCAGCATTAATCCAGATGATTCAGCAGCTAGTTAGTTTGTTGGTTGCCTGGCTAGTCGCTTGGCTGGGCTGGCTGCCATCATTTGTAGTGACTGCATCGATGGTCGCGCTCGATGGAAAAGCAGTTCAGACAGCGTTATTATATACCGTTAAAAGGGATTTTGAGTGCGTGCAAAGTACTGTCGGTACTGCTTATAAGGCGCAATAATGCTCGAACTTATGCCAAAATTGAAGGCAAAATGTTACTTGAAACTAATGTTATGAGTTTCGGAGCATGGCCCAAACAGTTGCCTGGGGTATCATTGTTAAACTTTGTATTCAGACTTTTGCCTTTTTGCTGTTATGTCTTATTACATACTTTGTTCTATCCACTCATTTCCTACCATTCACTTTATAGCCACAGTTGTTTTTTTTACTTTGTACTGCATCCGGTGTGTTGTTGTTGTTGCTTTTGTTGTTGTTAAGCCTAAAATATTATTGTCATAATTATAAAGACCAACAAATGACGGTCGTCTAGGATGTTGGGTCTAAAATGCTATCTCAGCACATGACTAACGCTCAACAACGCCACACCGCCTCACCCGTTTTGCCAACCATCCGCAAATACTTGAGATTACTTGAATAATCTACGGGTGGCTAAGCAAACGTTCGTAGCGCTGAGTTAGAGTTGAGTGACAACAGAAATAAGTCCGAAAATAAACAAGAAACGACGAACAGCCATTATGTGCATTCAAAGGAAGCTGTGCTGTGCTAGTTTGCCTGCGTGCGCCACATTTGCCTCAGACGACTCATTTGCAGTTGCTGCCGCTCCCTTTTATTAATCATCAAAATCACAACTGAATGAAATGAAAATAAAGTGTCAAGTTTGTTGTGCGTTCACGGAAACGATTTAAGTAAGTGGCTTGAGGACGATGAGTGGGATGCCAATGATATTTGGTCAGCTTTGGCGAAACAAACACGCATATCTCCCGCAAGTGTGCCGCTTCTATTTGGGTAGCTTCCCAAATTCGAAATTAATCCCAAGTGTGTGCTGTGGCGTTAAGACATCGAAAGACTACAGACAGTGATGTCGTATTAAAGGCAAACAGTGAGACATAAACGAAGTTCAATTTGTATGTTTGCAGTTTGGATAACGGAGTTACACAAAGTGCCGACATTTTTTTGTTTTCCGTTGATAAATTCTGTGCTTTACCGATTTTCAACAATTGGGCGTGAATATTGTATTATATTCAGGACTTCAATCCTCACTGATCAGTAATATATAGTATGTACATACATATATATTTTATTATACCTAACTGTGCTCTATTTCACAGTTATAAAACGATTAGCACTAACGACTCATATATCCTGATATTCATGGTCTAACTTGTAAAAACTCTTACTGATTCCTTTAAGGAGTTACATATGTTTTATGGGTAAAAAACAATATTTTTTTAAATTTTTTTTTCTCATTTATAAAATTAAATATTTTATTAGAATTTTTTATTGTTACAAATACACACTATTAACAATTCATTTTCTGAAATTTTGAAAAAAAAAATATATGTATATGCACACATATATATTAAACTCGGTCATTGTGACGTCACGCCATTTCCGATGACCTCTCGCAAAAAAGAAACGCAATGATAACTCCTTACAGAATCATTTAAAGTGATTAAAGCCTTAACTTAGAACTTGAACAAAGGAAAAAAAACTAAAAATGGATTTTTGGCACACATTTTTACAAAAAAATTAAATTTTTTTCTACAAAATAGTTGTATTCGAAAAAAAGTCCTTCGTCCAAGTCTTTAAGAATTGTATCTCAAAGACCTGTGTTAAATTTCTTAAAGAGCGGTTGAGTTGTACTCGAGAAATCTCGCCAACCGACAACAGTTTCGAGAAAAACGATTTAAAAGACGGCGCACTTAGCTAGCCTCGAGCGCACAAGTTTTCAAGGCTGTATCTCCGAAACTATTACTCAGATCAACTTCAAAATTTAGGACAATGTTCTAAAGGTGTTGTAGAATTTAATAAAAAAATAGAGTTTTTGAAACCCGTAAACCCATGTAACCCCTTAAAAAATCTACCAAATTTCTCATGGGTGTGAACAATTGAAGAACAGAAATTCTTCAGTTACTATTCTTATTGAGGTTTGACCTATCACTAACTCTTTCAGTTTTCGCTTATTCTTTTGGCATTATAGAGCAGCAACGACATCTAAGTGGGTTTATTCTCTAAACTCTCTTATATTTTATATTATTTATATCCTGAGCAGGGTAGGGTCTGAAATTTGTAATATCGAGAAGCAACGTCGAAGACCACATAAAGTATATAAAAGATTAGTGTTCCAAGCTGAGTCGATTAAGCCTTGTCCGCTAGACGCGAAGTAGTCCCTCTGTTTTTGAGATATCGATCTGAAATTTTGAACGCGAACTTTTCTCCTCAAGAATCTGCTCATTTGTCGAAATTGCCGTTATCGAATATCTAGCGAATAGCTGTCATACAAACTCATCTTCCCGAATGTTGTCATAGCTTATTAACCAATCTCGGACTACTATAGTATATAGTTGTCATACCAACTGCACTATTAAAATCAAGTCCACGTATGTGAAAACTTTTTTGTTAGACTAAATATCTTCCCGAATTTAGGCATAGATTGCAATCTCCGAACAAATTGTTCAGATCGAACAATCCAAATCAAGTTCTGATATTTAAATCTTTATTTCATATATCAACTTAATGAATATATCATTGTCCGTGCAAGATAAAGGGCGTATTATACCTCCAAGTCTACGATCTTACTTGAGCAAAATTTACTCCAGCATTACTACAAAGTTGCCTACTGTGCGCGCAATTTCTTTGTCGGTGCCGAAGGCACAAAGGATAAAGAGGGTCGCTGTGATTTCTCAGCAGCCAATCTACGTTTCCTAGCACCGAACATTTCATTAGCGCATATCAATGACGAAGAGACGATTTGTGAACAGATAATACGGACTACTTAAGAAAAGTCGTCAAATAAAGATGAGCAGCACCGTCAGCGAGACCGACAGCTGAACTAGTGGTACCCAGTAGTGGTGAGTGTTGCTGCAAATAGCATTTTGTTCCGGTCTGAGGGAGGGTGAATGAGAGTACTATCAGCACTGAGCTGCTTATTAATTTACTTACTATTTTGTGCTGCTTCTTGTTTGTTTTTTTTTTCTTTTTGCATTACAGTTAATAGGCCTCCACTTTAGCGCCAAGTACTCAAGGAATAAATGTAATAGCGCAGAAAGTGGTGAGTGAGGGAGGGTCAGAGTAAAGTGCAAACGAATTAGGTTTCAAGCACTTTGGGCACTTTAAGTGAGTCTTTCCAATTTAAAATCTCCAATTCGGTCACTTGGCGATGAGTGGTATAAGAAAATGGCCGAAGTGAAATTTCGGTCCAAACGCGAGCTTTTGAGCAGCAACTATGCTGGAAAATAGGCAACACTAAACTTACATTAAGCGGGTTGAACACGTTTTAATAGTCGTTTATTTGCATTGAAGATCCGCGGCAATTATGGCTACTTGTTTCGGGCCGCTGGCCTTTTCGTCGTCTTCACTCCCTTGGCCTTTTCACCCTCTCCACCCTCCTGTCGTTGTTACCACATTAAAGGTACCACATTATTTATTGTATTTTTACCGCTATTATCCCGTCATGCCGCCAAGTAACGGTAACGGCTATGAATAGTTCATAACTTCGCTATCAGCGAATTTAATTCAGTGGATCGTTACAGTTTTTATTACTTTATCAAATTACGTCAAAACGTCAATATTTCAATATTGCAAATCGCACGTTCATAAAGTTTGTCTACTTGCCGCTGACGTGCCGGCATGCCTTACTGTCAATTATGATGACAGTGCATTTGCGGTACAATAAAAATTCGTTGCCATGACACATCCTCTGTAACTCTGCAGCGCCATAGAGGTGTTTTTATACGCGCGTTGCTACCGCGTTGTCCCGTTGTCACTCCGCTCGTCGCCGTTGAGTGAGTGGAGCTGATAATTGGCTCGCTGGCTGTCTGTGGTACGGAGTGCGTATTATCGTTCATTAAACTATTGTCCTTTTCATCATTCACTTTTGGGGTGAGGTGGTGTGGTGATGTGTAATATTGCGGTTGGTAGTAAAATACTCCATAATAATGTACGCGGAATGGGGTTTGATCTAATGAATCGATATGAAATTGAGATGGTTGCTTTTGGCAGTTCATTATTCATTCATGCTAGCGCCATTTGTAGTTGTGCATGTGTATTTGTTGCGACATCGGAATTGCTTTTCTAGCATCATCAACTATTTCAATGTATTTTTGTATGATGGCAACGCTTATTTTATTGCCCTAATTTTAATTTGATTTCGCCGTAGTCAGCGCGAGTGCGCTTATTTAGGATTCTAATAAAAAGTTTTTATTTCCTCGGCTACTACGTGCAACTGGCGGCAGTAGAAATCGTCCAGTTTGGTTTATATTCGCTTACTTTGTTACGGAGCCAGCTAATTTGGCTTTCTTGTTTTTGTTTTATTTTTTGTTTTGTATAAGGCAGGTAACAGTTATTTATACATTGTGTCCATAAACCTTATGCAGATGACAAATTATCTACGATTTTAACGATGCTCATAAAAGCTATTCAGTACAGAGGTTCTGGGGGTACGAGTACGATTACAACAAAAAACATAATTATTTTTTCGTAATTTATTCATTGCTCCAGGTCTCTAATGTAGATCATAAAAAAAATGATTGCACACTTAAAACCTAAAATAATTGATAATATAATAACAAATCAAAAAAAGTATTTTTATTTCAAACAGCATTAAATGTCAGTTTTTATTAAAAATAAACAACTTTGACGTTTTTTCCCGTTTCTATAAATACAGCAATTTCTAACAATTCATTCCTTCCATTGTGGGTCATCTTTAAAGAACGTTGTAGAAAGTGTATCGACAATATTTTTACTCTCGAAAGCACCATATAAAGAAAAAATAAAATTTTTAATTTATATAATATATGTTTATTTAAAGGGTCATCCATTTCGAGATTCCCTATTTTTTTTTATAGAAAAATCACAAAAACTTCAAATTTAATGAATCTTATCATTCGAGAGAACATTCTTTGGGATTTATTTTTTGAAAATTATCTCTTTCAAATATTGGCTGTTTCTACGTCTCAGATGGTCAATGCGTTGAGTCTAATTTTCGACGACTCGTTCGAGCATTTCGACTGGTAATTGGCGAATGACACCCGAGTTACTTTGCTCCAAGGCCCGAAACGAAACGGGATTGCCCTCATAAACTTTAGACTTTACATATTCCCATAGGGAAAAGTCAAACGGTGGACACACGATATTGGTGACCAATTGACCGGCTGAAAACGTGAAATTATTTCCTCACCGAAGTGTTCTCTCAATAAATCCATTGATTGATGAGATGTGTGGTAAGTACCGCTGTCTTGTTGAAACCAAATGTCGCCGTAATCACAAGCTTCAATTTCAGTCATCAAGTAGTCGGTTATCATGGCGCGATAACAGTCGCCATTGACACTTACGTTCTCACCAACGTCATTTTTGAAAAAATATGGACCGATGAATGGCAGCTCTTGAATCTCTTTAGGTTGCACTTCGTCCTTAATGTACAAATGTCGCTTTTGATGGTCCTTCCTTTGTCAAGTTAGTCAAATTATTCCACGCGCATCCCAAATTATAGACGCCATATTCACGCTTTGGGGCGGATTCCTCGTTTGCAGTCCACCCACATGACTGTTGATTGGACTTTGGAGTGAAATGGTGGAGCCATGTTTCATCTATTTTCACATATCGACGAAAAAACTCGTTTTTTTACACGTAAACATCTTCAAATACTGCCCCGAATCATCAACTCGTTGTTGTACGAGTATTTGGTCAAAACTGAACTCGCACGGCACTCACTTTACACAGAATTCTCTCAAACCCAAATATTCCTGAATTATACTTGTATGATGTACACGTTCATTAATGTCTTTGGAGTGCCTCCTTCCACGAATATCTTCACTTTGCTGTCATCCAAAATTATTTTGGTGACTTCTTTGATGGTTGCTTTTCCTGGGTAGTAGTTTGCTTTAACTGTATTTTTTCCTTTCAAAAGCAAAATTTTATTAACACTCGAAATTCCTTTTTATCAATTTCTTTCACAATAACAACAGTTGCTTCACTCAAAATGATATAATTCTCAAACTAATTATCCGACAGCTGTCAAATTTATACACGCTACTATTGAAGGTTAGAACTAACTAAAAATCATGAATTGTTCTAATATTCCCATTTATGATCTGGCTGAGGACTTTTCAATTGATTTGTGTCCCAACGCCTTCGGAGCTACAGCATTTCAAGATTTATATCTATTCTTTCATCATTCGAGAAATTTCAAAACTGCTTACAAATTTTCCCATTTACATACATATAAAATTTTCTGCAAATCGATTTTAAAGTGAAAATAATTTTTTTTCTACTAAAAAAAAAATGTTTGAAACTGATGTATTTTGTGTAAGAATAGGCCAATGTGTATACCCAGTCAAGCAGAGTTTTATGTCCATACTATTTATGTACCCACATATGTGTATATTTTATAACCGTAAAATGTGTTAAAATTTATTTAGACCTACAAAATGTCAACACAAGTTCTACAAGATTGTTCAACAATAATAGAGAAACTTGCCGAAATCACAGCTGCAATGTTGCAACATCATTCCGCTAAACTTCCGCAATGCCCGCATTTTCGCTTTCATAGAGCATCATTAAAATTCATCATGTCACAGCCAAGTGTTTGGCATGAAATCATTTGTTCCGCCAGCACGCCAGCAATAAAACTGCTTGACCATGGCAACCTAAGCAAAGTTCGAGATTGAATGAGATTTCGCAGTCAGCCTGCCGACCGGCCGGTGGTATGTCGGTATTCAAATTCGTATCACAGTCAAAGGTTTTAATAAACGAATTTTATGGCAAATGCCGGTCGCATACCAGATCTCAAACATTGGCAAATAAAATATCGACTCCTTGGTGATGGCATTAGGCCCCCTGCTGCAAAAAGCTGGAACCTTTGAGCGCGTGCCGGTGGTTTGGGCTGGCGTTGACTTTATGACAGTGGGGTCGACTGAGTGCTTGTAGCTTTTGTTGTTAGCCATCTGGAGGCATTGTGTTTGATAACAGTTTGCATACATACATACACACACATACGCACTCATACGCCTTTGTATGAATGTGTGCGGCTTCGTATAAATCTTGCGCGTGGCTGGGCAGCCGCATACTTGTATTGCTGTTGATGGTCGCAGCTGGTCGAGTCCCTTTTAAAAGGCACAAAATGAAATCCTTTTTCCCTTTTATTTACAATATAAACAACACTTGAAATTTCTTGTAGTATAATCACAGTACAACTGTACGTAGGCAGCAGCTTGAAACGGAAGAATGTCGGTGCATGCGAGTGTATACGCGTACGCACGTGCATAGATAGGAATAAAAAGAAAGATAACGGCGCTCTAGCAACGGTAGCAATAATGGTAAACGAACGACAAACGACAGGGATAAGAGCAATATCAATAATAATAATAATGAAATATGCTTGCGGCAAGCAAAAGCGCATATTGGGCATGGTATCTGTGTGCCGACATCAACTGCTTGAACTGACTTGGCTTCTTGTCGGCGACTGACACTCACACACTCACACACACACTTGCATATATACTGCCTGCGTCTCCTGAATATGCAGGCCACAGTATGTGGCGTAGAGGTGTGGAGGCACATATTGTTTGGGGTATGATATGCGAAATGCGGCTACGCACACCTACACACACACTTTGGCCTTTGAGTGACATAGCAAAACCGCAAATTAATTACAAAGCGTATTCAAACAGTTATTGACCATAATTCATTAACCATACCAACCGCCGAACCCGGCGCACCCCAAACCCCATCAGCCAGCAACATTCCAGCGCGCTGCCTTCCATCGCCCACGAAATGCCATAGCGGCATAATTTAACTCTGATTGCTGCGTAATAATAACCGTTACAGGCGGTTGCAAGGGCTGAAGAAATTAATAATTTAATATTTAACCACAGTCCGTAAGCGAAGAAGAAGTGTTTTTTAGTTATGGTTGCGAAACCGCCGCACCGCTACACATACTTTGTTCGCCACTTTTTGTATGCTATGTTGCAAATTACGCCAAATTAGTGTAACAAAAATGTGGCAGCATTGAAAGTCGCTCGCCTGTGTATATAACCTATAAATTTCTGACCACAAAGTTCCAAAGTGTTACGGTTTTATGTCGTCAAGTTAATTTTGATTTGTTTCTTAAATATTTTAGTGCTTAACTGTGCGCCGGCCATTAGGCACAAAATGTTGCAGCAATTAACCCTTGTGCGCATTAAAGTATTTATTACGTATCAAATGAAGTTATGCATCAGCAGTGCAGCGAAATACTATTCAAGAAATTTTCGTAGAATTTTCTTTAGTGGTTGCACAACGTGAGCACGCTTCATTACTTTCTTTAATGTAGTGAAATGCCAAAAATAGGGAGAACTAAAAATTTGTATGTTTCCTACATTAATTTATTCATTAACGCTTTATATTAGCACATTAAAAAAATGTGGTGAATTTAATTACGGAAAGGCTTTCCATATCATGGTATGAGAGTGTTTCACTAAATTTCTGTTGACATGAATTTAGTATGTGCATAATCACGACTGCTTGATATTTTGTAGGAGTGCACTGTAGAATTTTAGTTTCGGTTCCTGTGCGTTCCAGGTTCGATTTGAAGGTTTTTCATTTTATTCGTGCTCAGTTTGCCATTTTTATGAATTATATACAAAAGGATTAATTTTCAAGTTCGCGAACATATCTCGTCAAATGCAAATGTTTGTATGGGAGCTATATGCTATAGTATCCGATATCGATGATTCCGACAAGAAAAGGGCGAATATACAATTTCAGATCGATATCTCAAAAACTGATGGACTAGTTCGCGTTTTTACTAAAATATACATATAGTATACCTATACTTCATAGGGCCTCTGAGGGTTTTCTTTTGGGTGTTACAAACATCAAAGTTCAAGTTCTAAAAAGTATTTTTATAAAAAGTAGTATGCTTACTTTTATTTTCTATTTATTAATAGTAATATTAAAAAGTGTAAAGTGAGGTATTGATCTCCAATATTTTTAATTATTATTTTACAATTTTAACTAAAAAAAGAACAAGAAAAAGTTTATAAAATTATTCCAGTCGTTAAGAAGTTATAAAATTAACCCTATTATTTAAACTTTTTTTTATTCTAAATATGGTACTTTTTTGTGAAATTTTCAAAGGCAAATTCAAAACTTCCGCCAGTCGATCGGAAAAAGATGCCTTCGCATTGACAGCAGAATTTCTTGCAGGATTATCCGTCGCGACCATAGACTAAGTATTGAACGAAGAAAAAAAAACAAAATTGTGAAAATTGGTTTTTAGGCAGATGTTTTTACAAAAACAAATTGTAATTGGATTAAAGTAGCAAGACTTTTCTAAAAATATCCGACGACTGTATAAAATTTCATTGAAATCGGATCATGGGTGGTCATAAGAAATGTTGAAAACCGACTTTGAAAACGCGTTCAAAGTTTTAAGGGGTCATATACAGCTAGACGGGCGAAAAAAATGAATTTTACAGAATTATTTCTGATAAAACTTTTAAATTTGTTGATCCATAAATTTTTACACATATTATGGTATCTTTTAACTGTAAATACTCCAAAAAATAAGGTGACATTTGAATTTAAACTGCGCGTGTTGAAGGATTTGGAGAATTATTTTTTTTTTAGGTTGGTAGTACTGTCAGTCACTGATCTGGCGACGTGCTTCTTCCGGCTGTTCACCAAGCTCAAAAGACCGCTCCGGGGACACCGTTTTTATACGATAGAGGAGATTCAAGCCGCAGCGAAGACGGAACTGAAGGCTATCCCGGAAAGTGACTACAACCAGTGTTTCGAAGATTGGAAAATCCGTTGGCATAAGTGCATTGCATCGGGAGGGGATGAAATTGATTTGGAAGAATAAATAAAGAATTTTCAAAATAAATACAATGTCACCTTTTTTTTGGACACAGTAGTACATACTTAGTATTATTCAAAATATTTATTTGGAAAGGAACTACTGACTAGCTGATCTCCGGGAGCTCCCCTTCAAACAGACGTTTTGCGGTGACCATTATATCTCTGAACTGAATCCTCTAAAATTAAAAAAAAAAAAAACAAATTTCGTTAAAGTAATGTTAAATCTAGTAATTAATCGGAGGATTAAGCAAAATAACATTTTTTGACAAAATGGCAGTTTTAAAAAAAAAAAAATCGATTTGTGACCAAAATTTCGGCCTTAAATTGTATATTATAAAAATATTTATCGATGAGGAAAAATGTTCGATTTATTACTAAAAAATATATTTAAAAAGCACCTGTTAAAATTTAATTGCCTTAGCCGTTTTCGAGTAATGTTGGTCACCGACTTTGAAAACAGCATTTTGAGAAAAACGCATTTAAAGTTTGACCTTGTACTTCCAAGCACTCTGAATTATACGTGTAACTTCGAAAATGTTCACCGGAACGATATGAAATTTTATGTGAACATTCTTAAATACATATATGTACATTAAAAAATAAAAATAAAAAAATCGATATCTTGAAAAGTCTAACTATGCATATATAAACCCCTAAGTAACAATGTACTATACATAGCTGAATTCAAACGCGCAAGCTTTATAAAAACTTTTACTATGATCAACTTGAACATTTAGAACAATCATCTAAAGATGTTATATAATTAAATAAGGCGATAAAAAAAATCGAGTTTTTGAAGCCGTGAAACCTATGTAGCTTCTTAAGAGTGAAATAAACGCGGACACTGAGGTATTAACTGACTTTCTAACGGAATGTTGTGACATAGTAATGCGACAGTTTTTCTGAACGAAATTATGGGTCATGAGAAAATATTTTGCGGTTTCTCTGATGCCCAAAGCATCAAAAAATGTTTCGTTTTTCTGAAAAATAATAGGAACTTTGAGGAGAAATATCGCCATAGCGCCTCTCAAGCGCAAAACATTAAAAATAATGTTGTTTTCGAAATCTAACTACTGTGCTTTTGTGCCAAAAATTTTAACCTCGAACATATTTGTAGAATGCTTGGATTTAGCTTTACCTCTCACTCGGTTATGGCATAGAATTGTAGTATTTCAGTAAAATTATGAATTTTTAATGAATAAAGAAAAGACTTCGTTTGTTAAGAAAAATATTGCTATTTCTCAAAATAATATTACAATAATTATTAATACGAAAGCAAAAGTTAAAGCTTTTACTTGAAATAAATAGTTAATGAAAATAGCTATAAATTGGTATTTTAATCTGAAAAAATCAAATTTAATCTGGTTACTGAAAGTTAGAAGCGGTCATTTTGTTAAATAACCGCCACTACGTAAACAAATAAAAACGATAAAACGTGTACACAGTTTTGACAAAGTACTTACTTGGCGGCACACTTGTGCGCACAAGGTGGCCAACACATGCGTTACGTATACGCAGTGGTGATCATTAAAGACGGCCACTAGCAACACACCTACCCACATATATTTAATTTGCAAAGCATAAATGACAGTTTTATTGATAAAGTTGGGTTGCAGCACATACCTACACACATAAACTACATAATATTTATTACACCCGCTGACCACATTTTCTCAGCTACTTTCGACACTGGTTTCTTCTACAACAAAAGATAACTTCCATATGTATGTACGTACATAGTTATGTAAATATGTATGAATTTTCTACCATAGTGATTGTGTATATGTAGGTATATGATCGTACTTTTCAAGAGTTTGCTACGCCGCGAAGAAGTTGTCGATGTGTGTGTGTGTGCGTATGTGTGGTTTGTCGTTATGTTATTAATAAAGTTTTTCCCTACATTTTTCATTTCAGGCTTTGCTACACACTCACGATGTTGTTGCCCGAGACGTTTACGGTGAGGAGGCACTGCGCGTCACACCGCCACCAATGGTACCCTACATTAATGGCGACGAAATCGATAATGTGGACAACGGCGAATTACAGCACGTAACCCGAGTGCGTTTAGTGCAATTCCAGAAGAACACCGATGAACCAATGGTGAGTACAAACAATGTCGCAGTCGCAGGCAAGCCTCGCAGCTAAAAGCGTCTGTGCTCAATGACAATTCTTCTGCTATTTAAGATATAAAGATATGAATGAGACTCCTAATAAGATTTATGTGTAACACTCACATATGTATGTGTGTAACACAGTTGTGTGTGTGCATGTGTCTTTTGCATCGAGCAATTGTGACTACTCAGCGCTAATTTTATAATTGTATAAATTTCTTAAGGGCATAACGTTAAAAATGACCGAAGATGGACGTTGTATTGTGGCTAGAATAATGCATGGTGGCATGATACATCGTCAGGCAACGCTGCATGTTGGCGACGAGATACGGGAAATTAATGGCCAGCCCGTTCAACATCAATCTGTGGGCCAATTACAACGCATGCTGGTGAGTGTCGTACAAACATACATCCATTTATTTATTTATGCTGCGCTAATGGTTGAATAAATCGAAGTAATGAGTACTTATATGCTTACTTCATTTCCTTATTTTCTCGCTTTTTGTTTATTGTTGCAGCGTGAAGCGCGTGGTTCGGTTACCTTTAAAATAGTTCCTTCTTATAGAAGTGCTCCGCCACCCTGTGAGGTATGAATATATATTTAATCATGTATTTAAGAATCTATAGCTTTCGCCGATACCATTTCTTTTAGTTTAGCGCATGTAAAATTCAAAAAAGAAACGAAAACAAAAACAGATTTGTAATATGTCCTTAAAGAGCACACTCTACGATGTAATGACACTTGAGAATTGAAATTCAATTAATTGCACTTAAGTATTTAAGAATTAGTTTCCGCACTATTCCATATTTATACTTCTTATTTTTTACAAAAATTGGCTAATATCCTTTTACTTGTATACTTATTTGAATAGTTAACTTTTAGTTTCGGTATCGAATTTCCTATTGTAGTTGATTTCTCATAATGTGTTTCTCATATTTTCCATTAACATTACTTTTACATTTCTACACTCATGTACAAATGCAGCTTTTCAGGATAAGACCAACTCCAGTACTTGTAAGTAAAATCAACATCATTGTAGCTATTTCTATTAATTGTTTATGTAAACAAGTGCCGCATAACGACAGTCATATTTTGTATTTTGAAAAACTGGCACTAAATACAAAAGTATATATATTTTATTCGTTAGTTTGCCTCAAAGTCTCCAAAAAGAATGAGCAGTTGAAAAAAAATAAAAATAATTTGTATTAGATGATCACCTGATTGTCTTAAAAAATTCTATAACATTGCGACAAGTAACACAAAATATAGTAGTTTTGCCTTGCTTACACTCCATTTGTGAATATTGGATAAAAAGTGGATCAGTTTAACTCAAGTCTCTTTGGAAATTTTAACTAAATTAATTAAATAAAATCTTCATGACGACATTTTAGTACAAGTATGAAAATAAACAAAGTCGGTGAATAGCCATGTCTGCTCTGCGTACTGGCCACTATTCATTTAAGCCTCACGATATGAATATTTTCCAAAAATTGGCGGAATGTTGTATTTTTTAAACAATAAGTTCATATATAAAATGATGAGGATGATAATTTGAAAAACACACTTATTGTTCCAGCACAAAAAAGCGATTTTTGGGAATCAAAACTAATATTAAAAATAATATTGAAATATAATAAATGAGGCCACCATTGTTATAGGGATCTGAGTTGAACTATTTATTCGTATATTGCACCATTGCCTTAGACAATAATCTATTCCGAATTTCTTGAAGATATACAAAAACTTTCGATTTCCAAACATTGAAGACGTCACGGAAGACCTCTTCCGGAATAGCCTTGAGAGCCGAGGTGCATGCTGCTTGGATATCCTCTGTCCTCTCAAAATTCTTGCCTTTCATCGGCCTTTTGAAGGCAAGGATTAAAAAAGTCCGGGCCACATTTGGGCTGTAGGGCGGCTGCGGAAGCGTTGGTATGACGGCCTTGGTTAGGTAGCTGCTCACACGAAAGGCGGTGTGAGCCAGAGCGTTGTCGTTCCAGGAGTTGACGATTTGTCCAGGAGAAACAAATTTATGGTGGATGGATGCCATTGTTGTTAAAAAAGACAATCGTTTTCACTTATGATTTGCTCATTCATCAGCGACCTCTTCCCAGCCCTCCAAAAAGGCCTGGTGGCACCGAAACACACCACTTCTTGCTAAAGCAACATCTGGGTAGCCTTGGTTGCGGCTGCGGCTCTGTCGCAGATTTACCGAGTTTCACACAAAATTTAATCGCGTACCTCTTTCAGCTTGCACTACTCATAAAAACACGCACGAAAATGTTTGTCCTGACTCTCCAGGTGCTCGGATACAACTGACCAGCGTTCGTTCGTTAGCTAGGACCTCCCTCTACCGAATCCAGTCGCTCCGAAGTACAGTCGCGGCAGAAAAAAATCAGTCCTATTACTTTCCAGACCAACTCTGTAGGTGTTTTTAAAAAGAATTTGAACCCACGGTGCACAATTTATTTCTTGTCTCCTAAAGAATTAGCGGCATCTTCTCCGCGCAACTGCCTAGATGTACATATGTGGGAGGAACGGAGTGGCTGGAGAAGGGACGCATTGACATTTCTCACGGATGGATCAAACCTCTACGAATTCAATCAACTCTTATTTCTGATTGCCAGACCAGTGTAGTGTTCTTCAAGCAAGATATCAGCAGATATACTGCTGCGAAGTGGGACTTCTTTTAGAGAGCCACACAACCACTCCGATAGCAGCGATACAGGCCTTAAGATCGCTAACTTTTAGTACAAAGCTGGTCAAGAAGTGCATGACTTCGCAAGTAGTATAATTAAACCACTTTTCTATATTAAATATGTCTGGGTGCCTAGCCACAACGGAATTTTTGGAAATTGTAAAGCCGATGGACTTGCAAGAAAAGGATGGGAACGAGGAGGCTGTTCCCTGTCTTTGTGCAACCGTCTTTGTGCAACCGCTGTATCGATCAGCAAGCGTTGGTCAGCAGTCAGACTTGTGGGACTGCGAAAGCTTCCTAGCCAAGAGGTCCATTGAACTGTTAGATCTGACCAAGGCGTACATTGCCGCAATGATAGGCGTCATAGACATTGTGCCATTGATACTCATGCGATGAAGCTAAGAATTTTGGTGGGCGTAACTTGTCAAGCTACAACTCGGCTGTCATATTTGTTACTATAACGGCGAATTGACTGGAGTTGATATTAGACGTCTCAAAAAATTTGTGACAGGCTCTAGGTGTTTTGTCGATATGCGACGATGTTTGTGATCCCTACATAAGAGTTCTAGGCATACAAGCGTCTCTAGCTCTCCATATGGATTTTTTTCGTGGCGTAATTACCTAACCTAAATAATTAATAAATGGACCGAGCATTTTTGCTTAGCAAGCCAATAATATTTTATAAAGGCTTCGTAAAATAATAAAGCGTTTAACAAATTCTGTTTATTCTATTATTCATCAGAGATTGCTGCGGCAATGACATCAAATTTAATTGATATTCTGTTAGTGAAGAATTCAATTGAAATCAAAAGTTCGTCTCAAAAGTAGAATTTCGTTTTATTTTAAATGGACGTGAATTGCTCATGCGGCTGATTACTATCAAAAACCCATTATTAAAATGCAAAGTAATTATTAAAATCTTAAAGACCAAAGCCATAATGCGCTTTTTGTTGCCTTCCATTATGAACACATACTATCACAGATGATAGTCAAATCAGAAGTTGTTGAAGCCTCGTTCATACTTTAACACTAAACTTTCACACACACGCACACATACATTTACTTGCGGTAGTTACAAAGTAGCGCTGCTTCTTTCTTCAAGCATTTAGTCAGTGAAGCGGCATTAGCAGTTAGTGGCCGTAAAAAGATCAAAGTGTAGCACAAACAGCATTATGTATGAATGCAAAATGAAACTGACATTTAATTTTTATCCTCTTATTTGCAGATATTTGTGCGTGCACAATTCGATTATAATCCTTTAGATGATGAGCTTATACCATGTGCTCAGGCAGGCATCGCATTCCAAGTCGGTGATATTTTACAGGTGAGCGCATTCACACGCCACACTACAAACTAACACGCATAATAACTAAGCAGTATGCCGCTGTTGCATGGCACACGGTTGATTTGCTAACCGTAGTGATTAAGGAAGGGCCAAATTTTTGGTTGTGCCTTTCATGCCGCACACTTAATGTGTTGTGGCATCAACCGCAAAATGCGATGATGGAAATCGAATATTATGGTGTTATGAACAAAGTGTGCACATAAATACACACACACGCACATATACTTATATATATACAGTATATGCTAAATTGATTTGTCTAACTTAGATTAATCTATTCATTTATATTTGATTTATCTCATTAATAAGATTATAAGCAAAGACGACCATCATTGGTGGCAGGCCCGATTAGACACGGTCGGTGGTTCGGCCGGTTTGATACCGTCGCCGGAGCTGCAGGAGTGGCGTATCGCATGTAATGTTGCGGATAAGACCAAACAGGAACAAGGTGAGTGGCAATCGCCAACATAATTAACACACAGCACGCTTACCACACTCTCTAATTGTGTCCTCCTCCGCCTCCGAGAAGAGGAACTTCAATGTAATTGGTTGTTGATTGTAAAATTTAACCTCTAACAAATTATACTCGCAAATATGTACTTATATTAACTGTGTATATGTATTATAAAGTATTTTACGTCTATAACATGTATGTGCTGTAGTTGAAAAATGTATTTCTGAACTCAATTTGATTACCTTAACCCTTGTGTGCGTCTAAGTAAATATATATATGAAATGTATATTCTTTAGTATGACCTATGATCTGATAATTTAGTATGATTTAGTATAATTTAAGCATTGTTTTTTGTTGCCAAAAAAAACAAAAAGTTTAATTATGCGGCATTGAGTAATTCAAATTGAGCCATTATTTACAAACCGAATCGATAGGCGAAAGTGCCAAATGTCGGCCAAGCCATGCGTGTCAGCGGCAAATTAATGCAAAATAAACATGACTATCAAATTGTTAACCGCGTTGTGTTGCGCAAGTATTCAATGCCATTAATTATTTTCGACGATAATTTCTTTTTATTTTTTTTTTTGTTTTGGTTTTTCAGTTCCATCTATTTTCCCATTTAATTTGTATTTGTAATATATGTAAATGTATGTATGTATTGTATAGTCAATCATGCCTCTAGTTAAACTTGCCAATTGTGTTATGTTGTGATTGTCTCCCTTCTCTTATCCACATTACATACATACAATTTTGATCTCATTGTAATGATGATGTCATGTTGCTGATAAACATATCTTTGATAATACAAAATAAATGCAAAAAAAAAAAAAAAAAACGAATAAAAAAATGTTGGTGATGATGAATAATGTAAAATACAATAAAACGCATATTAACTATAATGATAAACAGGAGAAGGTGCCGCTGGCTGTTCCGCCCACGCCGATGGGTGTGATGGATCGACAGGTAGTTACCGTATACAATCACCCATGCAACCGCTACTTAACCCCAGTTGTATAATTCTCACACACCAATTACTCGCTCACTCACGTGCCGCCCAAGTCAGCCCCACACGCTCACAAACGCACACACACTCTTTCTTATAGTTATATCGTACATAAAGTAAATTTTTCCAATAGTTGATTGATTTAAGCATTTTCACCCCTCAAGAAAAGCGTTACTTGCCAGCATATGCTACTGTTGCTCACGATTCATGCGGCTTTGGAGCCGTTTACACTTTGTGTTTGATTTTAGTAGTTGAAGACCTAGAGTAGACTTGCACACAACTTACTTGCCATTTTGTTGCTTCGCTCGAAAGCTATTCCCAATGTAGATTCCAATGGCTGCCATACTAAAAAGTTATAACATAGTTTGTTGGGGCACATTTTTCCAGCTGAAATAATTAAGTATCATCCCGTGCACCACATATTCCACCCATTCACTCACATTACTTATTCCATAAAGTAAGATTAAGTAGGTATTTTCAAGTCGTTATGCCACAGTATATGCAGTGCTTTCACCTAGAAACCCATTTAGTAGCCTACCGGTTGACCTTCCTTGTAGAATAATTAATTCTCTTAGTAATTATGTATTTATCACTTATTATATACAACTTGTATATATATATATGTATATTATATGTCTAATAAAGAGAAATTCATTATTTTTACAATAAATTAGAAATTGTATTTATTATAGTTAGAATGATTAGATATAGACCCAAATATGCACCCTATTGTTGCCATTGCCAGTAACTATCCGCTACAAAAATTGTTCGATGTAGTTCCGGTAGCAATTTACGGGTGTCGGTCCATAAGATTTTGCGTGAATTCATGAGTCACTCATATACCCAGCTGCTTTTTATATTCAGCCTTACTCAAATAGTTTTTCCAACAGTATATTGGGTTTTACCAATATGCTGGTGCTAGGTGAGTATTTATGATCTAGAAGAGGTTACTATAGACGTGAGGTCGCGGTGTATTTCTCGTCTATTAATAAACTTAAATGGTTCCCAACGGTTTGTTGTAATCGAAGCTGTGCTGACATGAGGGTCGGAGTCGAGAGTAATGTGAATATAGATCGATATTTTCGTCAACTCACTTTATAGAGCATGCTGTATGTTTGAGTTCCAACTCCGTGCTCCGAAACCAAAATATTGTACGATTGGCTATTTTAGTATCAGCACTGTAACGGCTATTTACATTTCAGCCGTCTGGATTGAGCATGCGCCGTTATCTAAGAGAAATGAAATGAGAGACGAAATGTTATCCTTCTTCTATAGTATAGCAGCGAGTTACAGATTACTAAAGCCATACATTAGAAAAATAATGAATTTCGTTTTACTAGACCTCTACTACTCTGCGCCTTTGTTTTTACCGTTAAACAAGTGCATTAGTAGTTTGTTGAATTTTAAAATAATTTTTAAATTGTAAAATAATAATTTATAAATTTTGGTAAATAATTTTCAACAATCGCTTGTATTTGAATGTGTTATCTACTAGAATATATTATCCTATACATGTATAGTAAAAATACTAAATTTCGTTAAAATTTTCTGTTAAGGTTAATGTTGCAAATGGACTTAATTTCATGTAGATATATTAGATTGTCAAAAAAGTCTTGCGGTATTTTCGCTAGTTGGCGCTGAAAGCGCGTAGTTCTAGTTTTATTCGTCGCATCGGGTCATGCTATACCTTTTTGGAAAGCTCATTTCACGTGCTAACACGTGTTTGATTGATTGTCGTTTCTCTTAAGTCGTTCGTGAGTTATAGCTTCGCAAACATGGAGCAAAATAAAGAGAAAATACGGCATGTTTTACAGTACTACTACGATAAAGGCAAAAATGCATCTCAAGCCGCCAATAAAATTTGTGCAGTTTATGGACCCGATACAGTTTCCATTTGCACCGCACAACGATGGTTTCAACGTTTTCGTTCTGGTATAGAGGTGGTCGAAGATGCGCCACGCTCCGGAAGACCTGTCGTCGAAAATTGCGATAAAATCGCTGAATTGGTCGAAAGAGACCGGCATAGTAGTCATCAAACCGTTATAAACCATTTGAAGAAGCTTGGAGTTACTAAGAAGCTCCATGTATGGGTGCCACACAAATTGATTCAATAAAAATGCCGCAAGACTTTTTTGACAACCCATTACTATATAACCCGGGTTGTATAAGTCAAAAACACATAATAGTGAAATAACAGAGCTAATAATTTGCGTTTCTTTCATCAAATACTTTAACATACATCTCATCGATTAATTTACATCAAATATTTAAAATACTTCATGCCTCTGCATCATATAGCAAGAGGGGGATGATGAGTGCCTTGTAGAGTTTGGTCTTTGTTCGTCGAGAGAGGACTTTACTTCTCATTTGCCTACTCAGTTCGAAGTAGCATCTGTTGGTCAGAGTTATTTAGCGTTGGATTTCGAGGCTGACGTTGTTGTTGGTGTTAATTTTGGTTCCAAGATCCAAGAAATTATCTACGACTTCGAAGTTATATCAGTCAACGGTGACTGTTGGTTTGATGACAAGAGATATTTGGTCTTGCCCTCGTTCACTACCAGACCCCTTTGTTTTGCTTCGTCCAGTCTGGAGAAGGCAGAATAAACGGCGCGGATGTTGAAGCCAATGATATCATTATCATCGGCGTACGCCAGCAGTTGCACATTCTTAGAGAAGATTGTACCTTATCTATTCAGCTCTGCAACCTACATTATTTTCACCGAAAATATCCTGCTGAAGTTTAAGTGGTCAATGTAAAAACTAAACCAGGTATTCCGAAAGAAAATATATGAATTATGAAATAGTAACTTTTTCTCTTGTGAACAGTAGAATCCTCTTTCATTATAAACCAGCAGTGATGTGTTACTGGGTATTTTTCAGTGCGATGTATTGGTTTTGATGCTCATGCTACATTTGGATATTCTATTTTAATAGTTATTTTTTCATTTTGAAATTCCTCTGGTGATGATTTACTTGTTTCATTGGCACAGCAAAAGACATACAAGGTGTGTTCCAAAGTAAACAGGACTTTAAAAAAAGCATAACAATTGGTTTTTTCGGCAAAATCAATTTATTTTATTCAAAATAGTCTCCTTCTGCTTCAATACAGCTTTTTGCACTGTCCAAAAGCATGTAGAACGAGTGTTTTAGCTCGTTGACCGGTATGAATGCCAGTATGCCGGTGCAAGCCTTTTGAATGGCCTCTACGGCTGCATAACGCTTTCCTTTCATGGGCAAAAGCATTTTTCCGGAAAGGAAGAAGTCGCACGGTGCCATATCAGGTGAATGCGGGGAGTGGTTAATGGTTAAAATGTGATTTTGGTCGAAAAATCGATCACAATGATGTCCTTCGAATGTTGTATTCTGAGAAATTTTTGGTCGTCAGTCAATTTGTGCGGAACAAACCGTGCACACACCTTTCGTAAGCCTAAATGTTCAGTCAAAATGCGATAAATCGATGTTTTGGATATGTTCAATTCCATTTCCATGAATTTTCATGATAATTTCGGCTAATTTTTGATGAATTCACGCACAGTTTCGATGGAATTTCCGGTGGTCACGGATTTTGATTGGCCCACATGTTGATCGTCATTTATTTCCTCACGACCACTTTGAAAACGTTGAAACCAATCGCGCACTCTGCTACGGGATAGGCAATTATCGCCTTAAACTTGTTTCATCAATTGAAACGCTTCGGTAAAAGTTTTACAAATTTTAAAACAAAATTTAATGTTGGCTCTTTGTTCGAAGCTCATTTTCACACCGATAACACAAACATACTGACACTTAAAACGCAATAACTTCACTTTTAATCTATGAAATGTCGTGAAATTCTCACTGGACAATCGGTAAAGATAGCAGATTCTAACGCACCAGTCGACATATAGATGGTGCATCCAGGGGCGCTAGATTCAAAAATTTGCAGGTTAAGTGCGTGAGGTTGTGGAATATTTACAATTTATTATTATTAAATTTTCGATTGAAATGCGGCCTAGGGACATCTTTAAGTACGAGCTTGTATGTATTTTAAAAATATTTATATAAATATAATTTTGTGATGTTTGCTTCAAAACAGAATTATGGACATTGCATTGCTTGCTGACAAAAACTAAATCACAATAATGCATGGCCAATATTTTTTCAGCATGAAAACTTGTTTTTGGGAAATACACACACTCCCTGAATTTGACTTTTACATTTTCCTCGAAACATTGCCGAACATTTGCTTTAATTCGGTTCTCTTTATTCACAGTAAATTGTTCGATCTTCGGGCGTAAGAAGAAACAATGCCGCGACAAATATTTAGCTAAACACAATGCCATATTTGACAACTTGGATGTGGTGACATATGAAGAGGTTGTAAAAGTGCCAGGTATGCATTGCTCTTAACGGTTTCAAATCAAATTGTATGCAATTAAACATAAACATTGTTTTACTGCTAGTCGGTGATCCAAACTTTCAACGGAAAACGTTGGTTTTGCTCGGTGCGCATGGTGTGGGTCGCCGTCACATTAAGAATACACTAATTTCCAAGTATCCCGATAAATATGCATACCCCATACCACGTGAGTACTACTTGTTACGAAAAATTAAAATATAAATTATGTATATTAAATTTCGATATGCTTGTAGATACAACGAGACCTGCAAAACCGGAGGAGGAGAGTGGACGCAGCTATTACTTTGTATCACACGACGAGATGATGGCCGACATTGCTGCGAATGAGTATTTGGAGTATGGTAAGTGCTCGGTGTGAAGGTTTGCCGAACTAATTTATATAAAGTCGCTAAATATGCTATTTACATTGTAGGTACTCATGAGGACGCCATGTACGGCACCAAACTGGACACCATACGTCGCATACACACCGAAGGCAAAATGGCCATATTGGACGTTGAGCCACAGGCGTTGAAGATTCTGCGCACTGCAGAATTTACACCCTATGTCGTGTTTATTGCGGCGCCATCATTACAAAATATCGCCGATGTAAGTCGCAACGAATTGAAAGTTCATAGCATTCATATTATATTTTGCTATTTTCGTTTACAGTACGATGGCAGTTTGGAGCGTTTGGCAAAAGAGTCCGATATGTTACGTCAATTGTATGGACACTTTTTCGATTTGACGATCGTAAACAACGATATAAGCGAGACAATTGCCACGCTGGAAGCGGCCATCGAGCGTGTACACACTACATCACAATGGGTGCCAGTTTCATGGTTGTACTGACAAGACAGTGAGCTTGAGTGTCCCGACTGCTTAGAGGGCTGTGACTGTGAATGGGAAGCATACGCAGCCGGTGCCCAACAACCAAATACGGGCCTCTTCTGAACTATTACAACAAACAATAGCAAATCTAATAAAAAAGCACAGTTAAAGAACATCACTTGGGGAAATCAACTTACATAGTATATACACACGCGTATACCGAGGAATGATTATTAAATAAGAATTAAGGCAAGACGCATAAGTAAAAAAAACAAAGCAAATGGAAAAGTGCAGAAAAAAAGAAAACATAAAGACATATTTACTTGCAGCAGTGCACAAAGTGACACCAGCAAATACACACGAAACACAAACATACACTAGTTCGTAGAAAAATTTATAAATGAAAATTCGGGTGCAACAACATTATAAAACAATATAGTATAGTATAGGCAATAAAGAAATAAAGAAAAATTAAGCATTAACACTTATACACAGACATGCATACATTCCAAATAATTGAAAAGACAACGTTAAGAAATTTAGTATGTCTGTTTTGAGTACACGCATATACAAGAATAGTGCAGCAGAAACTTTGAAACTTAAAAATTTTCACGTCTTGAGCATTTTTGAGCACACGAGCAATTTTGCTCATGAGTAGCTAGCTTTATTTCGTTGTAAGCCAAGCAAATGATGTAAACTTAAAAGTGCAATTATTCTTTTCAGGTTCCACCTTTTTTCATTGAAAAAATATTACAAAATTAAGTTTTCCAATTTTAATTCCCATTTTGGGATTAAAAAGTGAAAATATAATTTTTTATTTTAATGCATAATTATTAAATAAAAGTTAAATTATACTTTTCGAGTAGCCTTTATACACAGGGTTGCATATTTTTTATTAAAAAAATATGGTTTAAAAATTAAACTTGCAATTTTAAATTCCGATTTTTGGATTATTGATATATGATTTTTAATCATACATAAATTATATTTTTAATTTTTAAACCATTATGTTTAGGATTAAAAATAAAAAATATTATTTTTCAATTTAATTATAAATAAATAAAAGTTAAATTACATTTTTACGGTTGCCTACACTCGGGTTTGCGATTCTTTTCGTCATTAAAAATTAAAAATATTTTTTTATTTAATAATAAGAATCGATAATTGAAATCCAAGTAATTTGGAATTATTTTAAGAAAATGTTTTTTAATTAAAAAAATTGCGCAATAAATAAAAAAAAGATATTTTTGGAATTAAAATCTGGAATGAAAACGTATAAAAAAGGAAAAAATTACTGAAAAGCGATAAATTAAAGCAATTAAATATCTATAAGACACAAACAGCTGAGTAAGGTTGGCATTTTGTTAAAAATTATAGTTCCTTTTTAAAATATAACCAATGAAGTAAGCAAAATTCTAAATAAATTTCGTTATGGAAGTTTCATTTATATTTGTGGAATTAAAAAAAAAAAAATTTGATTTTTGGGATTAAATATCTATAAGACACAAACAGCTGAGTAAGGTTGGCATTTTGTTAAAAATTATAGTTCCTTTTTAAAATATAACCAATGAAGTAAGCAAAATTCTAAATAAATTTCGTTATGGAAGTTTCATTTATATTTGTGGAATTAAAAAAAAGTAAAATTTTGATTTTTGGGATTACAATTTTTTTTATTATTTTAATTCCGGTATTTATTTTTTTTAATTCTGCAATCCAGTTTTTGGGATTAAAAACTTAAAAAAAAATTTTATTAAGGTTTTCGAAGGTGGTTTTAATTTTTTTTCAATCTGGCTTGTGGAATAAAAATTTATTATTAATTTTTCAATCGGGTGTAATTTTTTTTATCTCGTCTTTGAATCAAAAATTTTGTGATTTAAAATTTAAAAAAATTGATTAAATATATTTTTTTGTTTATTTATTATTTGCAACTCTGCCAACACTTCAATTCGCAGTAAAATGAAAAATATTAAAGTTTGCCTTTGTTTTTAAAGTCGCATATCTTATTGATCGAACAGTTATCCATGCAAATTTCAATTCTCAGCAAATCAGTAAGCAATTTGCAATCCTAGGTACCTTGTTTTTGTCATAGCACTATTGCACGTGTGTTAAATAATGGCAAGTTGCGAAATTTTTAAAATATAAACGATCTTATTTGGCACTTTGTTAAGTTTACTCAGAGCAATTGTTAAATTTTTTATTTATTTTAAAACGCTTATGTAAAGTAAAATATATATACATATGTACACACACACAAGTACTTGTTAAATTAATTTAATGTAACTTTTAATTATAGAACTTCTTGAAATGAACTATTTGAAATTAAGTGAAAGAGAACTTGCAAAATATACTGCATATAATTAATAATTACAATTTTACGAGCGGGTACACAACACAATAAACTAAAAGTATTATTGAAAAGTATTCAACCGATGCAATTAAGAGTGTTTCAAAAGTAAGAGTCACAAAAAGCAAATTAAGTAAATTTTAAAGAAAATCATGCAATTGTAAACAATGAAAGTAAACAAGTAAAAAGAGTTATAAACAAACAACAACAACCAAATAATATTTGCACTTTTTAACAAAATAATACAAAATGCATAATAAACAAAGTAAACGTTGCAGAGAAAAAGTTTACGAGCAAGCCAGTCTGCTGTGCACTGAGCTCTGCAGCACAAGTCAGTTTAATGCAACGTGAAGAGCAGTGAAGTAAGCACAAAAACAAAAACAAAAAACGATACAAGTAAAGCATTCATACACACATCTACACATATAAGAATTAAATGAAATAAAAAAGCACATGAAAAAACGTTAATAAAATAAAAAGCGGTAAAGAAGAGAATCATAGTAATAATTTTTAGTAAAGTTACTGTCAACCAAATACTAAAACAAAACGAAAGAAAAATAAAAATATAAATGAACAACAGTAAATTGTAAACCAATTAAAAAATATTCGAAACGCGGACACACAGGTATGCAATGAAAAGATAATCGTACAAGTATATTACGTACATACATGCATTAAATATTTGAGAACCGTTACATGGAATCGTTAAGAACGTTAAGAGAAATGGTAATAATTTGATTACAAATAACTCAGGTTGAATTATTTCAAAATGTGAAAGCAGACAACTGTAAATGTATTGAATTTTTTCCAATAAACTAACTAAGAGAACCTAACACAAAGCCCCACCAGCAGCACGTAAACCCTTCTATTAAGGCAACACAAATGAAGATCATCACAGCATCACCTCACTGCATATAAGTGTTAACCTTTACTCGCTTATACGCGACTTAGGCACACATTTAACGCTGCAGGCTGTCATAGCGAAACGACTAGCATACAATTTCTTTATTGGATTGCAAAAATATGCACACTCATACACACATATGTACTTGCCGGTACGTACAAGCTTCATTTCCTTGCGCGGGCATTATTTCTAATCATTATTTAGTATAATATTAGCAGCTGTTTCCATTTAAAAATTTATATGCATTCTCAAATAACATTCATAATATTTTTTTTTAATATTTACCCTAGGTTAGTATTCATTTACTGTTTACACTCTAACGGCAAATCAAATATTTTGTAGGAAATAGTATATACATACATATATGCAGCGTTGAGAATTTCGATTTCGGTATTAAAAACTAAATTTTCAATTTAAAATTATAATTTCAATTATCAATTCAGATTTCGTGTCCAAGACGTTATGGGGATTAAAAATTAAATTTTTATTGCATTTTTTTTATTTTATTATTTTTATTTTATTTATTTTATTTTTTATTTTTTTTAATTTTAATTTTTCCAAAATGAGAAAATAATTTAAAATTTAGAAATAAAAATTAAACAAATAATAAAAAAAAGTTTTATTTATATTCCACGTTTTAATAGAAAAATTTTAAACCTTATCTTATAGTGAAAATTCAATATTTAATTTTTAATCTCAGCAGCAGAATTAAAAATTGTTATAATATGAATATAATATGATTGAAATATTATTTCTTTTACTCCTTAAAAAATTAAAAATTTAAGAATTAGCTCTTATTAATTAAAAATGTAAAATAAATTTTTGGCCTTGATTTTGGATCCAAGATGTTGGGACTAAAGATTAAATTTTTAATTTTATTTCTGATTTTGAGATCAAAAATTAAATTTTTATGCCAAGATATGTAAAACAAATTTAAAGAAAATTCCACAATCAAAAAAATTAAAAATGGAAAATTTGAAAACATTTTTTCCTTAAATTGTTAGCAAATATTTAATATCAAAATTTAAATTTAATTAATTTAGCATTTTAATTTTAAATTTTTAGTTCCAAAATCAGAATTATAAATAGATAAAATATATGTAAATATAATATGCTTGAAATTTATTTTTTTTTTAATTTTTCAACCCGTATTTTGGATTAAAAATTTTTTTTTTAAATAATAATAAAATATATTTTTAAATCTGTTTTTGGAATGAAATATTATGAATTAAATATGTATTCTAAAATGTTTGCGATTAAAAATTAAAAAAAAAAATAAAGTATTTTTATTTAACTTTAATTCAAATGGTAATTTAACAAATTTGAGTGCATTATTTGCACACCTGCGTGAAAGAATGAGTAAAGCTTTTATTTAATTTAAATTATTTTTAATAGAGATTTATGGGAATCAAAAAAAAAAAAATAATAATAATAATTCACATGTTAATTTGCAATCCTGTACGAATGTAAAGCTATTTAAGTCGTGTTTTTTTTGTTTTTTTTGTAATTTAATTCGTGTGAAAATAATATTTATTTGAGCTTAAACTTATTTTAAATGAAGTGGTGCCGTTCAGAAATGTTAGCGCCTGTTTCAGGTTTTTTTTTTGTTGGTAATTATTGGGTTTGGCTGTTTTACTAATACTACTCAAAAACTCTATCCATATATTCAAAACTGCAGTTAGTCCATCTATATATTTTAATATTTTTGTTTTATTTTATTTTTAGTTTCAATATTTAACCACATTCGTGTCATGAATAATATGGAAAGAAAACCAATAACAACATTTGCCACAAAAAGCAATTTCATACATACATACATGCAACTATTTCACCAGTGACTTTTCATTTCACCCAGAAAAATGTTCACCAATCAACCACAAACGTGAGTAGACACACAGCATTCCCACACACATACATATGTACATGCATACATACTAAACCAACAGACAAATATATTTACCGTATTTCTGAGCTTATTTTGTAGTTTTGAGAGAACTAAAAAACTTTTGTAAGTATCTTTAAGATTCTATGGTTTCAAAGGGTTGATGATTGTAATCGAATATTTCAGCAAATTTAAAGAGAGATAATTAAACTAAAACGCGAACGCAGCTATACTACTCATGCTATGAAAATGTGGGGGGAAATGTGAAAAAGTTCCCCCCCACACAATGAATAGTAACTGTACTTCACACTACTATGCATTAAATTAATTGTTAATTTCAAAAGTTATACACACTTTCTAACTAAGAGACATAAGAGAACAAACATGTGCTGCATGCATGCATGTTGGTTAAACACTAAAACAAAAACAAATGATAAAAGAAATAAGTCATATAAAATAGGCGGTATAAAATTGACTAAGAAGTGGTTGAGACCATTTGAAAACTGTTGCCAAACTAAACTTAAATCGCTCAATTTACGTTTTACTAAAATGAAACTAGATTACAATTAGATTTAAATAGACTACTATATAGACTAGGAAGATGCCTGGTTAAGGAGCTAGTTGGAAGTCCAAGTCCCACATCCTGCCACAACATTATTGTACATTCCCCCATCGAAAGCAAACACAGCACAACTTCTCATCTCTCATATGTATGTTTAACCGTTGTTTTCCTCCCTGTGACCACCCTCCTGCCTTAGTTCTGCACCACCTCGCCCATTTTACTGCAATGTTTTTTTTATAGTGAAAATATACAGCTGCTTAGATGCTTACTTAAACAGGGCGTGGTAGTAATTATGATTAGATATGAATTACATAATACGAGTAAGGGGAATTTTACTCAATAACGGTACGTAAATTAGCAATTCAAAGTAGGTTTTCATTACAAAAAACGCTAACATACAAACATACATACTTATAAATTATCACTAACGTACACACTACTAGCGGCATTGACAAAATTAATATACATTTAATACATTTAAAGAAAATCACTGCTTTGAGAATCAAAATTACACATACATACATACGCGTAGAATAAATTTGACGTAAACGAGAAGCCGAGCAGCCGAAAAGCGAACGCACTTTGCTCTACAGCGCCAGAGAGCCGAACACACACTTTTGTCCCTTTGAGTGAAAGTCATGTTCAATAAAAATCGGGATGCATGATATATACATATGTATATGTATTTACATGTACAATAAACGAGTAACGACGGCAAGATCTTGAAGCAGCGCTTGCTTGCATGTCATTATTAGAATTTATTTTCGAAACACTTTAGAATAAATAAATTTAGCATTGTTTCAATGAAATGAATTGCAATTTTAAGAAATCATAAGTTGTATTGGGTACCTTAGCTACACGGGGGTGTAATTTAATTCTGGCTATTCGTAGAAAATGGCTTAAACATTAATTTAATTGTTGAAAGTTTTTTATTAGAATTATCTATACACTCATATTTTCTTTAAATGCAACTCATCAAAGAAACAAAAAGAAAAGCGTCAATCATTGCAACAACACTAAAAATCGAGTTTGAGATATGTACATACATGCATACATGCATATGTAGCACACATACATATGTGTATGTGTTCAACAGTAATATAAAGCCGTTAAAAGTAATACTAAAATAATGAAAAAACAGTTGTTATTTAAGCAGAATTAAAGTTAAAGAAAATAAAATTAATAAAATTAAAAAAAAAAAAACAATACAAAGAATATAAAAAAATAAATGAATTCAAACGAAAAAATAAAAAATAAAAAGTATGTGAAGCCTCTGAGAGACGTACATTCATAGATTCATACATACACAAGTCGCACACACATGCGCATGCGCAGTTGCATATGATATGAATAGTATGTGCATGTGTGTGCGCAGACGCGTGGTACGTTGGATGCAGATGTGTCGAAACTTTGATGGTAGTGATAATGGTATTAAGAGTCACGGGCGCCATAAAGCCTAAAAGCTGAAGCTGAACATTGAAACAGCATAAATATATAAACTTATATATTATATATATTTAGATTAATACAATGAATCGCATAAAGTCAGTAAAAGCAAACCAAACCAAACAACAACAACAACAAAGTGAAACAATACAGTTAAAAAAGACAAAAATAAAAACAAGAATAAAACACTAAATAAGAATTAACGAAAAGCAAAGAAAAGAATGAAATCCACAAAATTAATTAAAAGAAAAAAACATGAAATACACCAAAAATAAATTTAAATAAAACGTGTTTTCTTCTTTGCCGTACAGGTTTCCATAGCGAAAAGTAAGCATTGAAGTGAGAATGTAGCGATAAAACGCGCTAGATTGAAACGGATAAAAGCTTTTGCTAAAACAGCTTAACACAGGAATCTGCAATTTTTGTTTAAAAATTACAGTTTTTTCGATTTTGGGTCAAAATAAGGTTTATTTATTAATATTTTCAATTAAAAACAAGTAAGGAAAAGCTAAGTTCGGGTATAACTGAGCATTTCATACTTTCGAAACTTGCAAGGATTAAAGCCATGGAACTACCTTCAGCTATATAAGGCCTGTTAGTTATATGTAGTACAGGGCGAGTTTTCACCCTCTTTTATTCTAAACACAAATAAGCACCATTATAAGAAAAACAAGCTCTGTCATTTTCATTAAGGGGTTAGGGGTAGTCAGAGGCAGGAAAAAATTAGAATTTTCAGTATTTTTTTTTGCTATTAAATCGTGTTATTTTAGAAAAGTAGTAATATGGCATTACTATATAATGTGTGGACTTGAAGTCACGAAAATTTCAAAAAAAAAAAGTTTTATTTCCAAAGTTATAGTTGTTTGTTTGACCTAGTTCTAAAAAAAGGTACTTGCGGTGACAACTATAAGTCCTTGGAGATTCATCTAAAATCAATCGGACAAAAAAAAAATTAGTTTCATAAATAGATAAACTCGGGCCGGATCGAGGGATTTGTTTTTTTTTTTCAAAAATTAACAAAATGACGGCCTCAGGAATTTTTTTTTCTAAGTTTTTGGGAAAAAATCAACAGCTAATTGGTCTTAAAAAATCGAAATTATTGAAAAACAAAAAATCCTTCGATCAGGCCCGATTTTATTATGTATGCTAAAAGCTGTATAAATTTCATTAAAATCTATTGAGCGGTTTTCGAGTTACAGTTGTCACCGTTTCAAAAATTATTGTTTTGAGAAAAACGCGTTTAAAGTTTCACACTAGCGCTCTGAAGTGCCCGAGCTCTCTTTGTTATTTGTCGAATAGCCCAAAAACTAATTATCGGATCAACGCGAAATTTTCAGAGAATATTTTTAAGATGTTACACTTAACGAAAATGCAAACAAAAAAAAGTAATTTTTTGAAAATTCTAACTACCCTTAACCCCTTAAGATAACTCACATATCGGCCAATAATGCGATATAAAGTCACCCAGAAGCTCGAAAATCTTTATATTAGGTATATGGGGGCTGCAGGAAGTATTAACCCCATTCAATTAAAAAAATACACAGTATGTTTGGCATATCAGAAGGTAAGTTTACATCAAATCTTGTGAAAGAAAGCACTTTTTTATACAAGATAAAAGTAAGAACACTCAAAAACTTGGTTATTTAAATTTATAACATAAGTTTTGAGGTTATGTGAAAAAGGTCTATACACAAAAGTTATAGATCTTTTCGTTACTTAAAACATTGCTATATGAAGTTTTTCTATAGGATTCGTAGTTTTGCCGTAAATCGAGATAAACCGTTTTTAAAACTCTAAACTGCAACTAATCTTCTTATCCCCTTCTCTTTTCGACCTCAGATTGTTCGGTAATGATTTTCCTTTTAATGTTTGTTATATTATCTTTCCGTGGGTTTCAATCCAAAACGTAGGTTGCCTTTTATATTTCGGGATTAGAGAACAAAAATAACTATTAAACATTGAAAATACCCTAATTATTTTTCAAAATATTCTCCATTATGATCTATACACTTTCGCGTGCGTTTGAACCAATTGTCGAAGCACTTTTGCCACTTTGATTGAGGTATCTCCAAAACATTCGTTCCAATCGCCTCCTTAGTTGTCGCAAAACGTTGACTTGTTTGTACTGGAAGAAGTTATTCGATGCCTAGTCAAGACTCTACGGTGGATTACTAGCAAATCAGGTTTTAAGAGCTCAAAAATGCAATTGTTTCAGTCGATGTTTGAGAGCTCTCATTATCGTGGTGAAGAGTGATCCGTCTCCGGCGGTTGGTTACCCTGATTTCTTGAAATACAACTGACAATCAAATGATTGTGTGCCACTCAGAATTTACTGTTTTGTGTTGTTCTAGTGAAATTGTTGCGATCAGTAAAGTTTTTGCAAAAAACCAGCCATTATTGGCTTTGAAGTGCTTCGTGCGCGAATTACATGAGTTTCTCGTGAATTACTTTTGTCGAACCTCTGGGCTCATACGCGTAAATCCACGATTCATCACCTGTCTCGATGTCATTTCGTGTTTTGAATCACCGTCAACGTGAACAAATTTAATCAACAATGAAATATTCATGCGATATCGAATTTATGCTGATTCCACTAATGCCTATAGTTGCCTCAACCTCAAGATAGGTCACCAGACGACCTTACAATATCAGTTTGCGCACATCATCAATAGTTTCCGAAACAACAACTAATTTTGGACAATCTTCCCGAAATGCGTCTAGGAGTGATGTACGACCTCAATTGAATTCACTAAACCATCGATAATCAGTGGTCTTTGATGAAGTTTCATCGTCAAAAATTGATTAAGTGCTCGTATGTCAAAACGTTCTGAGTATGCACACCATCAAAATTGTCAAACTTTACGATAAAATTGTGTGTTTTCCAATAAAAAATTCCAAAATATTAAAGGCTTCTGCACTAGTCTATCAATTTGCACTCAGCCAAAAATTTCTTAGCTGGCGCCTGAATAATTTATTTTTTCTTTTGCTGAACATTTACTTCTTTATTATTTTTCTCTTGGCAAATTGAGAATCTGTTAATTAATGATTAGGCCGTTAAACTCTGCTTATATATAAATGGAATTTTACCTATAGCTCTAATTTTTTTAAGAATTTCACATTGTCGTTGTAAAATGAATGGAACCGAGTCGGTATTTGACAAGTTTATTAATTAAAAGAAATTTATTAAAAGTTATTATTATTAATGGCATAATTATACAGTAGACATGAATAAATTTTGAATATACCAAATTAGTTAATATTGGGACGTAAATTTTTTTGTATAATTTTAAAAAAATATTTCTTGTATTTGTTGTTTTTTTACTAGTTAGCTTGCAGTAAAAACACGTAAAACAAAAAAAGTTACAATAAAAAAATAATAAGTTTTCAGTTGAGTAATACGTCTAATTTTGTGCATCTCTTTGTTCAATAAATTGTAAATTGGTAACATTGTCTATAATCATTTTAATAAATATAAGTCTCATAAATAGATTTAGCGAAGCGCTTTATGTGGTGGATAATATCTGAATTATAAAAAAAATTCTACAAACTCTTTGCTGACAATTTCAGTTATCAAGCGACGGCGCCAAAATACTTCTATAGTAGTCTCTAAAACATGCCGTCTAAAAACAAATGATACTATAAATATTTTTAATTGATTGTTAGATGGGTCTTCTTTTAAATGGGCATACCTAGTATGAAAAAAATATATGTATATATATATAATATTTTAATTTCTATACGTTATACTACCTTTAAAAAACCTACAAAAATGTTAGATCGCTTTCTCAAATATCTTGTAAGTTAAAGGCTTCTAAAGTGTGACCGTTCATCAGTTAACCTTCAAAAGATTTTTTCTCGACAATTCATTTTTCGAATATGCTGAGTTTCAGACTAATGTTCGCATCACTATTAAATAGTTTCTGAATGTATAGTTCGCCTTACAATGACCTGTCACCCTTTTGATATGATCAATAATTGAATTTTGTACGGCCAGAAACTACCACAACTTTGGTTGAAATTCAACTTATTTCTTAAAAAGGCCGCCATTATGTCAGTTTTAAGCTCTTTTTTACCGTAGAATAATATGGATAATATCTTCATGTGGTGGATTTTTTTAGCTTTCATCTACGTAGAAGACCGGAATCACTACACCAGTAGACGATAGTTTTTTGCGCCATTGGTGATCGCGTGTAACTCGAAAAATAATAATAGATTGTCAAAAAAGTCTTGCGGTATTTTCGCTAGTTGGCGCTGAAAGCGCCTAGTTCTAGTTTTATTCGTCACATCGGGTCATGCTATACCCTTTTGGAAAGCTCATTTCACTTGCTAATACGTGTTTGATTGATTGTCTATTCTTTTAAGTCGTTCGTGAGTTATAGCGTCGCAAACATGGAGCAAAATAAAAAAAAAAAATACGGCATATTTTACACTACTACTACGATAAAGGCAAAAATGCATCTCACCCGCCATTAAAATTTGTGCAGTTTATGGACCCGATACAGTTTCCATTTCCACCGCACAACGATGGTTTCAACGTTTTCGTTCTGGTGTAGAGGTGGTCGAAGATGCGCCACGCTCCGGAAGGCCTGTCGTCGAAAATTGCGATAAAATCGCTGAATTGGTCGAAAGAGACCGGCGTAGTAGCAGCCGTAGCATCGGTCAAGAGCTGGGCATGAGTCATCAAACCGTTATAAACCATTTGAAGAAGCTTGGAGTCACTAAGAAACTGGCACCCATACCACACGAATTGACGCAAAAAAACATATTTGACCGAATCGACGCATGCGAATCGCTTCTGAATCGCAACAAAATCGACCCGTTTTTGAAGCGTATGGTGACTGGCGATGAAAAGTGGGTCACTTACGATAACGTAAGGCGCAAACGGTCGTGGTCGAAAAGCGGTGAAGCGGCCCTGACGGTGGCCAAGCCTGGATTGACGGCCAGGAAGGTTCGTCTGTGTGTTTGGTGGGATAGGCAGGGAATAATCCACTATGAGCTGCTCCTCTATGGCCAAACGCTCAATTTGGACCTGTACTGCCAACAACTGGGCCGCTTAAAGGCAGCACTCATGCAGAAGAGGCCATCCTTGATCAACAGAGGCCGAATTGTCTTCCATCATTACAACGCCAGGCCACACACATCTTTAGAGACGCGCCAGAAGCTCCGGGAGCTCTGATGGGAGGTTCTTTTGCATCAACCGTATAGTCCGGATCTCGCACCAAGTGATTATCCCCTGTTTCTGTCCATGGCGAACGCGCTTGGTAGTCTGAAGTTGGCCACAAGAGAGTCCTGTGAAAATTGGCTCTCCAAGTTTTTTGCCAATAGGGAAGCGAGCTTCTATGAGAGGGGCATTATAAAGTTGGCATCTCGTTGGGAACGCGTCATCGAACAAAACGGCGCATATTTGACTTGAATCGCATTATTGTAACCAATTTATGAACAATTGAAAATTCAATAAAAATACCGCAAAACTTTTTTGAAAAACTAATACATTTTTTTACCATATACTTCTAAGTTTTATAAAATTCATATAATATTTTTTTTTTAATTCCAAAAATCGCCTTTTTGTGGGCTGTCAAACTAGGTATGACCCATTTCCGCTACATCTTAAGAAAGAAAATAATAATTTGCACAAGATGAACCTAAACCTAAAGTAGTCTGAGAAAATTACTCTGAGCACCGACATTACTAAACAAAGCTCTCGAGGTTAGTACTCAATTTAGGTAGTCGAGTGGAAAAGCGCCACATTCGTGTTTCTTGGTTTTTTAAGTTTTCTTCCATATCGAGGAAATACTCATATGTACTAGCTTGCCAAGTTCAATATATTTCGAATTTCTTAATTTTTAGTTCAAAATCTTGCTCTTGTGGTATTAAGGGGCTATAAAATGTGCTTTTGACTACATTATCATCATGTCAGTTATTTCTGCGGTCTTAGCCTAACTCTGACCTGTGGCTCCACTACATACGAAACCGCCAAAAACAACTAAACTTTTTATATTAATTTCAGATCAGTTTTAGAAATAGCTAACAAAGGTGCTAAAGCGCTTGGAACTACTCCGTTTGTATGAGAATACTAAATTTAATAGCAGCACTTATGTATGTGCGTATTTCTAATACAAGTAATACGAAAGACCATAAATATGCATGACCGTTAGCCGCTTTAATAATAGCCCGCTTATTAACTCACATACATACGTATGTACATTAATAGATACATTGTTAGGTCTATACATTAGCTTTAATGCATAATTCAGCGTGTCTTTGAAGTGAATTCTCATTCTGAGTGACTCTGCGCACAGTTTAAATATTCAAGACCACTAGAGTTCCAAAGTCAAGCTGGTCAAGCGACCACCGCTTTTAAGTACCGATGTGTATTCCAAGTACATTTCATATGGATGTGTGTGTGTTTGTAAGTTCTTTTAGACGATAATTTGCATGTTGCATACTAAATATATATTTCAGCTAATTTTTTATGCTGATGATGTTTCCGTAATTTGAGACACAAAATTTAAAATACTCTTTGCTTGCACGTATGCACATATGTACATACATACAGACTTGTGTACATATTTATGCATGTGTGAATGCACGGAACAATTTTTGGAACTTTTGTTACTGTTATTTATTGCCTCTGTAATTTTTATAGCTTATTTTAATGTATCGCAGTGTTATGAATGTTTCAACAAATTCTAAATAAATTTTTTTTCTCTCAAAGCTGATGTAAAGGGTTATCCGTTTCGAAGTTGTCTACTTTTTTTTAAAGAAAAAACAGAGAAGATTTCAAATTTATTAAAAAATCATTCGAAAAAAGATTCTTTGGCATTTATTTTTTGAGAATCATCTCTTTCAATTGCTGGCGGCGACTATGTCTCAGATGGTTCATCCGTTGAGTCCAATTTTCGATGACTCGTTCGAGCATTTCGACAGGTAACCGGCGTCGTCCAAAGTTAGTTCTTTTTCTGAAAACTATTGATGCTGTGCGCAAACTGATATTCCAAATTGACATGTGACCTAGCATGAGATTTATACAACTATAGAGGACTAGCATACATTCAATATGGCAGGAACATTCGGCTGTAAAAAATTTGTTACGTTGAATCCAACACAGTTTGTCAACTGTTCAAAAACTGATTTGTGTAGATTGGTCGACAGAATGACATCGTGACAACTTGTGCCGATTCCACCTTCAAGCAAATGGTTGCTTTATTTGGAATAACTGAACATGTCGCAACCATACCTCTAGAACAACACAAAACAGTAAATTCTTAGTGGTACATGACCATTTGTTCGCCAATTGTCTTTCAAAAAATCAGAAAAACCAACCACCGAAGACGGGTCACTCTCCACCACGACAATGCGAGCTCTCACACATCGACTAAAGAAACTGCATTTTAGAGCTCTCAAAACATCGATTGGATGAGTCACCCATCGTAAAGTCTTTACTTGACATCGAAGGTCTTCTTTTTATTCCCGAAAAAACTAAGATAACGTTTTTAGATACCTGAAGCGTCGGTTGATGCGTTCAGAACGTATGTGTTGGAGATACCTCAATCAGATGTTTTGAAAAACAATACAGCGATTTTCAATGATTAATATTTGTTTTTGCTCACGAATCCCGAAGTATCAAAGGCAACCCTGGTATTGGATAAGGTAAAATACTTTAAGAACACCCTACATGTGTTTGTTTTGATATTTTTATAAAATTATGCAATTTCCCTCTCTGAGTTATTAGATCAGACCTTACCAGCTGCAAGGTTTTTACTTATCTTTAATGAAATTATCTTTATATTAATATATATTTATTGCGCAAGTCTTGTACTATAATGGTGTAATATTTGTGCATACATTTTTAAAATTCCATCTTATCGTACAAATCAGAGCTAATATTACCACATAGATAAACAATTTGTATATTAAGAAGCTTTATTTGTCTATACATACGCACAGATAAGAGAAACTA
The DNA here is from genome assembly GCA_037783105.1 of Bactrocera zonata. Classification (NCBI taxonomy): domain Eukaryota; kingdom Metazoa; phylum Arthropoda; class Insecta; order Diptera; family Tephritidae; genus Bactrocera; species Bactrocera zonata. The sequence continues at coordinate 215,873 of JBAWJQ010000541.1, forward strand.
CAATTAAATTAAGCTCACTTAATACTTTTTTCACATAATAAATATACATTTATACATACATATGTACATATGTATGTGGATAGTTATTACATGAGTAATGAGCAATTGCAGCATTGTGGGCGCCAAAGCGTGTTGACAAAACCCCATTTAGCTGTGCTGACCCTTTTGGAGTGCAATGCCTTCAATATTTACATTGTGCGTTGATATAAAAATCAACACCACACTTTAATATTGTGCTAAAGTCTACCTATTGTTTTAATTATAAACGCAACACCACGTTTGCGCCCAACATGTGCGACGATTTAAAAATACCCCACAAGTCGTAGTAGTCGTGCCAACAAAGCATTAAATAACAACAAGTAAGCTGTGCGTGTGCGAGCATTCGATGAGACACAGAGCGGCCTGCGTATTTGAATGAAAAAAAACAACAGAAAAAACCTTATCATTTAGTGTCGACTAATGTTGTTGTTTACCTTTTTGCATGCAGCGGGCCCTTTCATTGCATTAATATGAGCCGAAGCAGCACGATCACAATTGTAGTCGCGCCAGCATATGCATGCACTCGTGCAAGTATTGGCTTTGGCCCACCATTCAGCCAGCCACCACACGCCAACTAGTCAACGAACCGGCCAAATATCAGGCAGACATTCCTTCGACGCCTGCCACTTCATACCTTTCGACAATTATAAATTCAAATGCCGGCGCATACACGCACTAGCACCGACTACCACCCCCGCAGTTTTCCTCTCAATCTTTCGACGATCGCCAGTTGGTGAGTAAAATGCATCGCTTTTTGCTCAACAGTTCGCTCGACACTGTTGCAGTTGCATTGTTGTAGCTAAATATGCGTTTAAATGAGAGATGTGTCTGCAACATATGCAGTGGCGTGGTTGAAGGGGAGTAAAAAGATCTCACAAGAGCGCTAGGCTGTTTTATACTTTTCACTGGGGTTGTTGTATTTTACGTGGCGGATCCCAAATCTAGGGCACAACCCTGGGGAAGGAGGTTTCACCTTCTCACTTTAGCTCGTCATCAAACGGATGTTTTTTTTGGCTACGACAGAGAAATAGTAAAAGAATGTTTCTGACCACTCCCAAGTGAATGTCGCTCAGAATACTTTCCTGACTTGCGTGAACTTCTGTACATGACTCCATCCTTCTATATTTTATGGATATAACTATACTTCATCCAACAGAAAACGTATTGCTAGTTCAAGTTCTAGCCATATTTTTTGATATAAACACTATCGATCACTTTGGTTCTTTTAAGAGCGGCTTGATTCAGGCTTTACTTCGGGAATGCATCAAAACACTTATTGTTGACTTCTATAAATATACCGTGGTAATTACAAGGGTGTTTCATTTCAAGTGTAGATATATTTTTAGCCATCAACTATTGAACGATATATTTTAAGTACTATATTTTGTCACTAAGTTTTTGTTATAATATCTCTTATAACCTGGAAATCTTCACAAACTAAACTCGATCTAACAATGCAATCAATGATAATGCCTTAGTGCATATATACCTTGGAGGTTGCTGGCCACTCGCATGTTTACGAGCACCTGTTGGCAACATGTTTTCAGACTCACTATTGCTTTAGCTCAGTAGAAGCACATGGCTTTGTGCCCGAGGCCATTGGGTTTTTGTGTTGCTGCGGTGCGCTCAGTAATGCAGAGAAGCTCGTGTCGATCGGTTGTGTTTGGTTTTCGTCGCGCGTCTGCTATTAGCAAATACAGATTCATAACAAAGTGCAGAGTAAAGTGAGTGGCTCAGCAGTGAAGAAGTATGAATGTAATAATATGGAGTGATTGGTTTTTCTCGCCTTTTTGAATAACTTTACGGCAAATTACCGCTTGAAATGTGTGTTCTAATAGTAATTTACGATTTGTGAAGTGTGAAATACTCGTTAGTATTCACTGAGCGCAATCATTCTAAAATTTGGGAATAATTGTCAGCAACAGTGATGAAACACAATAATTTTGGTGCTAATAAATTGTTGTTTATTTTCATTTTTGCACATAGTAAGATGGTACATATGTAAATGAAAATGTTTGTGTGAAAACATGACTAAAACAGAAGTCTAACTTGAAAGATGGGTTACTAGTTGGTAGTGGAAGTTTTCTGTTAAGCCGGTGGGGTTCATCATGTCATACTAGCAAGCGTTCAACGAATTGTCACTACAACTAACTGCGATCTGGTGTGACAACTTGTAAACCACAAACAATTTGATTTCGGTGAAGTCAGCGGCGTGAGATGCCGAATCAACTGGTTGGCGCCGCCAGCGAGAATTATGACATTTTGTAGCACTTAATTGTTCTATATACATATAAAGTTGGCGAGCTCACATGATGAGTTATCTAGGTTTATGACAATATTATATATATTTTTTTAAATAAATAATATAAATACATATGCTTATGTAAGCACATACATATATGTCTGCAAACGGAAGTTGTACACATGAGGAGTGCTACAAGTGATACACATCACTGTTTTAAATGTGCGGCCGAGCGTATAATTACAATGACCGTAAACGCGAAATTAAAATATTGAAATTCAAGCACCAACAGCAAAGTTCATATCAACAAATTAGATCTGCAGCGCTCAGCGTTATAGCATTTTTATATCCTGAACAGTGTTTATTAAATTAACCACGAAGCCCCCAGCCAGAACGAAACCTCGGAGACCCCGTGAAGTATATACGATTATGTGATGTGTGTCTCACTGTCGATTTTAAGGGAATTAGACCCTTAGTTTTTGAGATATTGATATGAAATTTTGCCCACGTGCTTTTCTCCCCAAGAAGCTGCTCATTTTTTGGAGACGCCGATGTCGGATCACTATATTATATAGCTGTCATACAAACATCTTCATGAAATTTGGCATGAAGTATTTTCTCAAACAATGCTACTATCTCTGATCGTTCTGATCGGACCACTGTAGCATATAGCTGCCATACTATCTGACCAAACAAAAGCAAGATAAAGATCTCTTTATACACTTTTATGCTAAAAGCAAAGCACCTGTGAAGGGTATCATAACTTCTGTGTAGCCGAAGGCAACATTTTTTTTGTTTAGGGAAACACTTGTGTATGTCAATATGCATATGCTTGTAGGTAAATGTCGTATGTATGTATGTATAAAATATATATTTAATTTTAATTTATTGGAAGCACTTGAGGATCGGCGCCCATATATGTACATAGGTATTTGAGCGAACATGACCTTTTGACTTTTATGTTATTATGTATGTTTTGATGCTAAAAAACAGTGTTCTCTTTGTTCTTGTCATTGTTATTGGTTAGCGCTGATGTAGCAAAGTACTGAAGTAGAAACTGCGCGCCTTTCAGTTTAATTGTGCTTGCTTCACTGCCTCCACGACATTCACACAATAACACATGCAACAATATGGACAGCATGCAGTGGCTATGTGTACAAGTATGTTGATTGGTTGTGTTGCCGATATTGATGTTGTTGTTCGAACAAAAAAATAAATCGTGATAAGGCAAACCAGTTGGTGTGTTGGGATCTCCATGGCACGCTGTAAATATGCCCTGTAGGAATTTCATTCGCCAAGAGTTAGTTGTTCTCAAATACATGCTTGATGCTCTAACTGACTAATTTTGCATAGCCCTAATCATTGGATGTAAATTTGCGGGGTCTCAACTTCTCTTTGAGCATACAAAAAGTGGAAAATTTAAATTTGTAGTGATATTTGTGAACTAGTTCATTGGAAATATGAAAATAGCGTGGTAAAAATGCACGCCAAAATGTAAGCCGATAATCGTGTTTAGTAGATAATAAATTATTATTTTGTTAGCGTTTAAAAATCGTATTAAAAAAATAAATTTAATATAAATTTACTTTGAAGTAAGTTTTCTATTTCCAATTGGAGTCTGTGTAAATGAACAATCATCTTTTTGGGAATTGTTGGATTACCTAGAAGATGCCTTCATGTGCATCACTCAACGCGCTTCAAGTTACGTAATTATTGCTATAACATTTCTGTCATGTCATTGACAGACCGGCGTTTACCCTCGCTTGTCTATGCCTAGATTTATTTGACACCAATCATCAATGGTTAATGCAATTATAATGAATCATTCTTCAGTAATCTAAAAATAAATGATCTTAGCATTATTGAACCGCAATTGTGGTCATATTGAATTATACATGTACAATCATATAGACATGCATAGGTAGGCTTAATCTAAGAGTCGTTTGTTTGTTTTTTCCCCATTCAGACAGTTGCTATATACACATATGTATGTATGAATGACAATACACTATATATAATAAAACTAGAAAAACAACGCTAACTTTGACTGCACCGAAACGTAATACCCTTCACAGTTGCATTTCCTATACTAAATATATCGTCACCTAAAATGCAAAATAACGTAACATCACTTTTCATAAGTTTACATACGAAGGAAAAACGATATGATAGAAACATATTGAACAAAGATTTGAGTTTTGGTTATAAAAAGGTTATATATTGGTTATTATATCTGACAGCGATTTTCGATTTGTTTTTGATGATAAGCTTTTTGGCATTTTAGATGACGATATGTATAACCATCTTTCGTGAAATATATCATAAAACAAAAAAGTTTTCTATACAAGAACTCGATTTTGATCCGTTAGTATGTATGATACCTAAGATACATATGTATGTACATATATGCATAAGTTATTCGAACTGAGTTATACGTTTGGGTACCGCTTCCTTGGACAATAAAGCATGTCAAATCCCCAATAAATAAAATAACAATAAATAATTTTTCATACAAGAACATAATTCTGACTGGTCAGTTTGATCCTACGGTTGTCGTTGTAGCGACGGATTTCTGCCGAGTCCTTGGCTAGATAAAAACCCGCGTCCGTTCCGGATCCTACGGACTTCCGATATCGCCCGTTCCGACAAGCGAGCAGCTTCTTGGTGAGAAAAAAAGGGTGCAAAATTTCAGATTGATATCTCAAAAACTGACAGATAGACGGGCATGGTTAAATCGACTAAATTCACGCTGATCTTAGGTAAAAGGTCTCCAACGCTTCCTTCTGGGTGATATAAATTTCGTGGCAAACTTACAGGCTATACATACATATGTTCAGGGTATGAATATATAGTTTACTTGAAATGACTAACCGAATGTCAACATTTAGTCTCAAATGTCATGTAGACATAAATAATTATTTATAAGTACGGACATACATGCATATGTATTTATATACTATATTACATTATACATACATTATATGAGGTGTTTAATTTCCAACGGGGTATCAGTTGATGCGTTTGATATTACATTCTAAGAAATGTAGTAGCTGAAGTAGCGAACTTTGTTCATTGATAATGTTTTTAACATGAGCTCTGTATGAACATAAAAATAAATGAATGTTCATAAAAATATATTTATAATTCAGTAGCGTTTTATAAAAATAGCATTTAAAGAATGTAGAAAATAAATGTTATGACACCATTCTCAATTTTATGTTTATTTTTTTGATAACACTTGCTGCGTAACCCTAAATTAAGATGAGTTGAAATGATTTCTTCTATGATTTTGCTCTAATACATATGTTACTCATGTATTTATGTACCTAAAATAGTACGCATTTTTATAAAAATGGTATAAAAAATTAACGTGACGGAAAATTTAGTTTTGAATTCCTAGCTTGAAGGATAGTTGATCAGAAGCACTAGTATCCTTCAAGCTAGAAATTAGAATAATTTGTTATCATAGGCTCAAAAACTGCTACATATGTATGTGTATATATACATATGTATATATATATATATATAGTTACTTTAGGGTGAAAAATCGATAATAACCTTGTCCTGCACACAAATTAACGGGAAGTATAGAATTGGACGAATTTTTGTGAAGTTTAGGGATAATAAAAGTTGTAGTGTTGAAAATGTTGCAAACCCATACAGATTCTAAAAGCCTCTAGCAAGTTTCTTGAATATAAAATAATGATGTGAAGATTAATCTCATTAATTCTAGTCATTCTTGATAATATTTTATTACAATTAATATACATATTTTTTTCGAATATTTAAAAATGAAAATAACAGGAAAGAAAATATGAACAACAGTTTTTCATAAGCAAAAATACCGAACTTTTTTCAGTTGTGAACACAACTGTTCTGATCAAGCTTACGATGAACCACGTGCAAATGCTGCAATTAACGAACTTTAGTGAGTCAGTATTATTAAAATATATGTACATATGTATGTACACTAATTTATTTATTAATATTATTGGACATCTTTACTAAACATTGGGGCGAGCTTCTCAACTTTCAAGATTAAAGACATCGGTATATAAGTTCTATAGTCCTTCTATCGATAATACGTCGATATTAGATGTTGTAGTTATTGATCATAAAGAAGATCGGAGTTGTAAAATTTTTTGGAACTATAGCCATACCCGAAAACATATAAATACATAAATATATATAAAATTATTTTAAAGGGCCCATCTAGTGGAAAATTAATATATTTTTTCCATATTTCGATAGCCTATAACTCCGAAAATAGCATACTAAAAATTTAAATCGTTAATCACGCAAAGGGTACAAGCAAATGTTTACCTGTTCTTATGGAACAACTCGATATATCGCAACCAAGCCACTGTAACAACACAGAACAGTAAATTCTGAGGGATATAGAACCAGTTTTCTTTCAAGAAATCATCCCTGCTTTCAACAGCCCAAGACGAATTACTCTTAACAACTATAATATGAGCTCTTAAACATCAATCAAACTTCAACTTATTTTCTTTTTTTTTTTTGTATTTGTAATGAACTTTAATGAACAAAATTTATTTGATCGACCTCTTTTTGTCATTTTTCTGCTAGAGACATTATTCCATCAATGCAAAACTTTTTTGGTTTCTCGGCGAAAAACTGCGACAAGTAATATTCACAGACTTCTTTTGAAGCCAACTTTACTCAAGGATCAAAGATGTGTGTGCTCCAACGTTATCCTGATGAAAGACGAAGCCCTTTCTGTTGATCAATCTCATCAGTTGTTGACTGTAAAATGTAGAATCAATCGTTTTACAAGGCTGGAGCAGCTCACAGTGGATGATTCCCTTCCAATCCCACCAAACACTCAGCATAACCTTTTGAGACGTCAATCCTGCCTTTGCGACCATTTGTTGAGCTTCAACACGCTTGGACCATGATCTTTTTAGCACATTATTGCCGTATTTGATCCACTTTTCGTCTCCTGTTACCATTCGCTTCAGAAATGGTTCGATTTCATTTCGTTTCAGCAAAGAATCACAAATGTTCATTCCGTCCATTAAATTTTTCACAGACAATTCATGTTGTACCCAAACATCGAGCTTTTTAAAATAGTTCAAAACTGTTTGATGATGAATGTTAAGTTCTTTAGCTGCTTATGTGACGGTTCTGGTCAATCTTTTCCATAATTTCATCGACTTTCCAGAACGGCAGCAAGCGAACTGATGCAGCATCGTCTCCTTAAACTTTATAAATTTCATTGGTGGCTTGCGTCGTATTCTTTTCCTTTTTATACAAAAATTTCAAAATATAGCGAATTTCTTCATTATTCTCATCTTTCCAACTGCAACGAATGCAACGTCATCTATTCATAAAATACGAAAAGACTTTTTCGACTACCGAATAGTTCTGACTTGGCACCAAATGATTTCTTTCTATTCCCGTACGAAAAAGAGGTCAATGTTTCTCGACACCTGAAGAGGCAGTTGACATGTTTTGAAAATAACTCAATGAGAGAGTCAAAAGTGCTTCGACAATTAGCTCAAACGCATACAAAAGTGTATAGCTCTCAAGGGAAAATACTTTA